>PVKE010003251.1:0-73977 GCA_004027555.1 Craseonycteris thonglongyai
TGAGGATTGTTCTAGACTGAAGAACTCCCTGAATTTTTTTATACTCTACATTTCTCTCTGAATTGTATTCATACCACCCTAGACAAAGATAAAATATTGACAATGTCAAACCCAAGCACTACTCTTTATTTTCTACATGGGTCAATGAACATCCATAAATTAATAGATCAATAAATAATTGTGGTCAGTCTGGAATGTTCAATTTGCATTGTGTTTTTATCTTTTTGCTTAGAGAAAATAATTTTTAAAACTTCAATTCTTTTCTTAACATATAGAATACTGATAAATTATAAATGCTTAAGAGAAGAAATCATTACAGTCTACATAGCAATAGCAAATTGGATAATAATGATAATCACATGTCACTGAAAAGATAAAATAGAGAACTGAGGAAATTCAGAGGACCAGAGATGTTTTAATATATTATAAACTATCTATGCAATTTAAGATGAAAGCAGGTTTCTTCAGCTTTGTGTAAATCATTGTGTTCAAGGCTAGATCTATTTCATTTCTAGTGACAGCCTGGCCTACCAGAAAATTTTAATAAGCCCTGATCCTTTCCAGTGAATGTCTTCAAGGATAAAATTTAAAGTGACCTTTCAGCTATTACTTTAAAAAGCCTCTCTGGGAATGAGATTGTTAGTTAAAAACACGTCTATATATATTCTCTCTCCTGCTATGATCCCCTCTATTTGGCATGTCCACATCCCAAAATCTTGGCTCAATCATTTAATACATGTCATAAATGGTAAATTATTTGATAGACAAGTTTATACTGTACACTTACTTTGTCATATCATAATGCTATTTTGTATTACTTTTCTTTAGAACAGAGGCAGAATTTGTAAGTTAATTGTTAGATACTTGGAAGAGATGAAGTGATAAATAGTTCTCCCAGTCTCTAAAAAGAAATCTGTAATATATGAGATTATAAAATCTCTGAAAACTACCTTCCTGCCTAGAAATTTCAGGAAGCTCAAACAACTTATTCCTCATGTTGAGGGTTTTAGGTCAAAATGCTCTGCTAGTAGTATCTTCAGCAAAGGTCACTCGGATTCCAGTAGCCAGCAGTTTCAACTTTGAACTTTGCTTGTGTGTGTGTGTATGTGGCCAAGATGATGTTGGGACATTATAATCACTCTTTTAAGACCAAGATCACCTAAGGCCAGGAACTGGAAATTTCACCCAGCACTGTCCAACAGAACTTTCATTAAAAATGTAAATCTATATTAATATTGTCCTACTTGGTTACCAGTAGCCCCATGTGGCTACTGAACATTTGAAATGTGGCTATTATAACTGCGGAATTGAATTTCTAATTGCAGCTCATTTTAATTAATTTAAATAGTCACATGTGGCTCATGGATACTATATTTAACAGTGCAGGTTTCGATATATTTTTATGTTTGGTTAGCACCTAAAGCAATAAAAATGTTTTTTGAAAATTACAAATGTCACCATGTCAAGAAGCTGACTGGTCCCAATAGTCCAATCATAAATCATTCATTTTAGTTTTGAAATATGTGGTTAAATTTTCCATCGATTACACTCCTCTAACATTTTTCCATTAGAAAAATGTGGTATCTACAAGGTACTACATTTCTAGTCACAAGCTTCGTATTTAATGTTTTTTTTTTTCTTCAAGACCTTATAAAACTGCTTTAACTCCCAATGGGATAACATCTAGTGCACTGTCATGGGACCTAACCTTATTAAATTACCATGTGTGAAATGCCCATAACTCAAGTAGTAGCAGGTGCAAAATAGAGTAGCGGGTGGAAGAATGACAATAATTCTTAACATCTATACCAGCTGGCAAAATGACAGGTGCTTAATTCCCCAGTCTTTAAAAATAACTTTTGAAAAGCCTTCACTGCATAAGCAAATATTTTCAAGTTTGCTTTTTAACTATCTTAAAGTTACTTCCTGATCCCCTCCCAAAACAAAAGCATTAATATTTTTTGCTTCTAAATATATTTGAAACTTAGCACACAAGAACTTATTATCCTCTATGAATGAAATAAACTATTACTAAATTGGGGAAATAAAATTTTATTTTTAGACTGCATGGTAATATTTCTCAAGAAATATTAAATTGAAATTTTAATATATATTTCTTTAACTGTATTTACATGTCTCTTTCCATAGTGTTAAATATAACTTGGAACTTAATAGAGCAGAGAAAGATTATCTTCCTTTGAATTCTAAGCCTAGAGAAAACCGTGAATCTATAGATTTATTCAGCAAACCAAGTCTATATCCCCAAAGAAAAGAGAAGATTAAACAGCAAATATTTGGAGTCCAGACTAAAGAGTTACGCTCCCTTAAATTATCAATATAACTGATGCAAAAATGATATACTAATTTAGGCAATGATCTTGATTTTACAGTTCAGTGAGTGAGTTCTGGGCTCAGGAAAGCCAGCACAAAAGGAAGCGTGATGGGAGTTCCAAACACCTGCTGAGAATCTTTGCAGAAACTTCATATCAAGATAAATGTTCTTAGCTAACCACTAATATTTTGTAGGAAGAAGTACTAGCTATACCTTGCTTTGGCTTTCCTTCACCAGCCAGTTCCTACAACGTGATTGACCAGAACTTCTCTGCTTTCACCATGGTCAGGTAAAATTGAGAAGCAGAACTAATCTTGGCCCTGGATCCCCATGGTTGAGAGGGCTCCATTTCTCTTCCTCCAGCCACTCACACCCAGAGCCACGGAGTCTACCCAGAAATACAGTATGACACTTCTGGAGTTCGTTTTCTTACTTCTAGACCACACTTGGAATACCCAGGACCCCAGAATTCCCTGCCCTCATGTCTCCAAGCTCTCTTCCAGGACTTGAGTGGGATTCTTCCTACGTCTATCCTCCTAAGGAAAGACTGTCACAGGTGTGTGCAAACCAAAGACTAAGGGGTGGCCAGAGCCAGCTGGTTTTGTTATTTTGTTTTGTCTTATTGTTTTGTTTTGTTTTGTTTGTTTTGGTGTTGTGTTGAGTAAGGATAGAGTTTATAAAGGAGAGTAAGGCCATCACAACCCTAAAAAGTTCAAGAATTCTAACCTGCCCTTCCAGTTATTGTGAAGCTAGATTTGTCAAGGAAATTCTAGAGTATACATTATGTAACAGTTTGTTAATTTTTTTATTATTATCTTTTGATTAATATCTTTTAAATATTTACATTTATGGAACATGGACCTCTATTTGAACTCTTGCCCTAGGCCTGGCAAATATAGGAATGGACCTGCTGAGAAGCAATAAGGTCAGACTTTTCAAGGACACATCTTCAATTTGCCCACAAATACTCAAAAAACAAACAAACAACAATAATTTTAAAAAAACAAACTAGAAATTCTCCTAGTAAGCTTGAACTTTCAA
This sequence comes from Craseonycteris thonglongyai, assembly GCA_004027555.1. Lineage (NCBI taxonomy): Eukaryota > Metazoa > Chordata > Mammalia > Chiroptera > Craseonycteridae > Craseonycteris > Craseonycteris thonglongyai. The sequence goes on from PVKE010003251.1 coordinate 3,374, forward strand.
AAATAATAGTTAAATTTCTTTGCAGTAATCAGGTAGATAGCAGAGAGTAATTTGAGTAGCAAATATTATCAGTTAGGCTCTTCTTTCTATTCTTGAAAAGACAAATAAGATTGTCCTTTCCTATCTATCATCTTTCTTCAAGCTTTGAAGAAGAAAATCAGCTTGTCTCATAATATTCATTGTATAGGGCAAGGAGAAGTATAATGCTATATATAATTAATAATGCATAGTGGTACAATAAAAATGTAAATTTAAAAGTGAGAAGTAAAAATATATTTGGGGAAAATATTTTAATACTTTAAATATATATATATATTTAAAATATTAAAATATTATATATATATATATAATATTTATTAAGGACTCAACCCATAATATGTACAAAGGTATACTTAGTAGTAATCATTTGACACCTGGTGATGTTCCTTTTGGACTATAATTCAGAAGAACTGTCTAAATGGCAAACATATACTTAGCCTTTCTTACTTTTCCACCGTCATCAGTTAGACTTAGGAAAATCAAGAATGCCTTAAAGGGCAGGTGCTTTAGAGTCAGACTTAGATTTGAACCTATTTGTGTGACAAGGGGACAGTTACTTGCCTTTGCAAGTCTCAAGTTTATCTTCTATAAAATGGTGTGTAAAAGGGTTTTATGAGTTAAAGTAAATTAAAAATGAATTATTTGGTATGAATCAAGCACTCAAATATTTTTCTCCTCAATTTGTTTAGTACTATCCTCTGAATTTATAAGAAGTATTGCATTAAATCTTTACTAATTTCTCATTGCCTAGAGGACAAAGTTCAAAAATCATCAAGAGACACACAATACCTTTTAGAAACTTTTTCGATTTCATATCCTGGTATTTCTTTTTAATTACTTTTTCCCAATCATGCTGAATGGTGTAGTGGGTAAGAGTACAGATTTCGGTTTCAATCTGTTCTGTCACATCGTAGATAGGTAACTGATTATATCATATATAAAATATTTAGGAAGCCCTGTTGTCATAATAAAATGAGGTCACAAATAGATAAAGTGCCTACAGAAGGACTATTTATTCTGGGAGCTAAATAAATGAAATGGTGGCTATTATAATCATTACTTCTTAAACTTATTATGTAAGTTTCTATTCAGAAAAGTCACTTTATATCTTCTAAGAACTTGCTAAGGTATCACCTCTTCCATTGACCTTTTCTCACTCCATCCACCCCCATACCCACCATCGTGTTCAGATAGCACCTTGCACCTATTACCATATTTAAAATATAGCATAATGATGGGTTTGCATCACAATATATCTGTATCCTCAGAACCTAGAACAGTGCCTGACACATGATTGACACTAAACAAATACTTTTAAAAGCACAAATGAACGGATGAATGAAAGTGTTCCTGTGTCTTTTATCTCCTTAACTCTGAAGGCAAAAAGCATGTCCTATCGTCTATCCTGAATGATTAGGTGAGTAATGAAAGCAATAGGTACTCAATAAAAATTTAGTGAATGTGTTAATGAATTAACAACACATGAATGAAAATTTCTACAATTACCCATAAGATGGCCCTAAAGTATATATCCACCTCCTAGAACCAAATGACAATGGGAACAAACTCTTTTTAATTGATAATTGGTTAATGTTTGTCTGGAACACTATTTAACCAGGATATGTAGCAGTGGCCAAGTTCAACAGGAAAGAATGTTGTGATTGATTAACATTGAAAGAACTGTTGTGAAGTCTGCCATAAAATAGGAGGGAAAGTAGTGGTATGCATGCTAGAAATTTTCCGCTCCTGTGACTCTAGGGAGTTTTCTTCATCAAAACAGTCTATTTCAATAATGGCATCTATTATGGATAAATATTGTACTGATAATATTTTTAAAGTGCTCACTTGGGCCCTGCTCTATCTAGACACATCAGTGGATAAAACAAAACACAGCAGTCCTCATATATTTTCATTCTCTTGGTGGAAAAACAATTAACCAAATATATAAGTAAATATAGAAAGTTACAAGATGAGAATGCTATAGAGAAATGTAAAGTAGGGGAGAGAAAATGGGAAGTGCAAAGGAAAAAGGAGAGCTAGGAACAGAAAGATCAGGGGAGACCAGAGGAAGTTGAGAAAAATACTCAGGATAAGTTAACCCTGCTATTTCACGTTTTTAATTCCAAAAATTATTTCTTTCCTATACATAAGTAATTGAAATCAATTACTGTATTTCCTTTTACCAATACAAGAGTTCAGAGTTTGTCTTTAGATTCCTTAAGTTGTAGACCCTGAATATCTCATGGAAAATAAAAATCGACCAATATTTAATTCAGTAAAATGTGTGCATTTCTGTAGTTCATTTTTGTTTCAATATTCCAAATTCAAGTTATAATAGTTTTAGCAAGTAGAGCACAATAAAACTTTATGCTACAAGATATACACACATGCTCAAAATGTTGAGAAAGATACCAAGGTGTTATTATTGATAGTTATGTATACACAGGTATAATTATGAGATTTTTGTTTGTTTTCTGAATGTTTTATTTGTAGGCATTCTTGACTTTTTATAATAGAGGTATATTGCATTTGTCATTAGCAATTTAAAACAAATCAAAGTTTCTTCTAATTTATAAATCACATTATGGTAGTAGACCTAATGTAAAAGGAAGACTCAGTTGCAAAATCATTTTTAAAAGACAAATACTTTACTTGCAAAAAAACTTTAAAGGAAGGTTAGGTTTTAAAAGAAATAGGTATCCAAATAAAAATTAAGTAGATATTATATATTTAATAAAAACTTCCACACAATTGCCAAATTACTCAATTTTCATTTAATTGTTTATGGTGAAAAACAAACAAGACAAACAAGCAAACAAATCCCTCCCCCAAAAATTTTTAACACTTTGTTCCATGATTTCAAAAAAAAAGGATGAAAGTATTTTTGTTAGGCAGTACTTTGCAAAAAGACTTATGTTTTTGTTTAATTTGGGAACTGCTGCTAAATAAGTTCCCGGTTTATTTATTTTCCTACTTAGCTTTCACTCCCATAATGTGATTTGTGTACCACACAAAATAAAAGTAAAATGTCAGATTGCTTCCAAATAAAACCATTTGGTTTGCCTTTTGCTTTGGTGGTCAGGAAACTCAGAATAAATTTAATATATTTTACAATTCTTCCCACATAATTACATTTTCCTTTTCATTACAATTTTTTTATCTCAATTTTTACCTTTGTTTTTAACAGCCTTATTGAAAATGCTTTTATTGTAAGGCATATGAAGTCCATTTGGAAAGATTAGTGATATCAACTATAATAACCATATTGATAGACTTCATGGTTTTATCCTTCCAGATATAAACTTTATTTACTACCCATGAAAATCAACTTCCTGGATCAAATAAAAAAGATTATAAAATGGTTCATAAGGTTTCTGGACATCAAGCATTTTCTACCAAATAATATTTCAAAGGCGTAATGTATAACTAAATCAGAAACAGATTTAATATTCCTTGAAATTCACATAGCTTTAGAATAAGATTTTAACACATATTATTTGCTGATTTTGCTAAACCTAGATAAAAACAAAATTGGCTAATATTTTCTAAACAACAAAAATTCTAATTTTTTTCCTGTTCCAACTGAATAAAAAAGATGAAAAGTGACAAGTGTCATAATAGTCTAATTAGAAAATGTGAAGACTCCCAAGGAAGTTCTAATGATAAGATGGACTCTCTTATTGTGGGTTTCCTTATATTAGAGACCAACCTGACATTTCAAAGTTCCTTCATAAGAACCTATATGTAACTAGAATTGAAATCCCATGCTACTCTTTCCTGGAATGTGGCACCATCACTTCCTCATGTGTGTGATTTTTTTTTTTTTTCTAGGATCATCCTATGGTTTAAGGTTTATTTGTATTGTTTTTAAAAGAGTGAGATAGAGAGAGACAGAGAAAGGAGAGAGGGCCCAGAGCCATCTCCATAGTTTCACGTCATTAGTTTTCTTCATAGTTTTATTCCACAGGTGGACGCTAGGTTGTGCAAGGCAGGAACCCACTGGGGGCCTCCTGCATGGGAGGCATGCCCCCCATGAACCAGGGACCTCCCACATGGAAGTATGCCCAGGACAGGAGCTGAACTGGAGGCCTCCTACACAGGAGGCTCACCCTGGTGAGAACCAAACTGGGGGCACACCCCAGTTCCGCATATGGTCCCGCACAAGCAGAGCCAGGATTCAATCCTTGGTCCCCAGGGCTGCAACATGAGTGCTCAACCCACTGAGCCAGCCTGGCTTTCCCTGGTTTTTCTCTTGAACTACACTTAGTTTGACTACAAACAAAAAAGCTATACCTAATACAAACCTGCTTCTAAAATATTGGATAGGCTTACAGGTCAATCTTGTCCTCTGATGAATTTCTGTGCTTATTAAAGAGGTTGTGGAGACCATAAAGCAATTATACACATTGAAGACCTTTTATCCAAACACCAACCTCTTGAATTTTAAAGACAAAAAAATTAATTATGTATATCATATAGATTTCCTCTTAGAAAAGAAATCTCAGATTGGTGGTTGCCGGAGAGGGTGGGGGGCTGACGAGTGAAATGGATGAAGGGGGTCAAGAGGTACAAACTTCCAGTTATAAAATAAATAAGGCATGGGGATGTGATGTACACAAAATAATAAGTACTAAGAACGTAACATAGAACATGATGAATATAATTAACACTGCTGTATGATATGTAGGAAAGTTGTTAAGAGATTAGATCCTAAAAATTCTCATCACAAGAAGAAGAGTGTTTTTCTTTCTGTTGTATCTATATGAGATGATGAATGTTAACTAATCCTATTGTGGTAAATCACTTCACAATAAGTCAAACCATCATGCTCCACACCTTACACTTATACAGTGATGTATGTCAATTATTTCTCAATAAAATAACAACAACAACAACAAAAAGAAATCTCTCTCAGAACTAGGAAAAGTTGCCTGGGACAACTTCCAATTTCACGACTCTGTAAAACCTGTAACTAATAGCTTTCCTTTTTGCCATGATCTGTTGGACTATTTGCAACCCACCTCTAACATCTGTGCAGGGAGGATTCTACAGCATGAGTTTCTGTGTGTGACTCTTTGAGATTCAATTTTTATACAACTTATTCTTTTTAATACTATTCTTTAACCACTTCCTGTGTGCTAAATTAACCTTTTTTTTTTACCTCCAGTCAAACAGCTGTTTCTACCTGTCTTTATGTGTCAGTTTTCTATCGATTAAGAGTTCACCTTTGGCCAGCAACATTATTCGGGTTGATGCAGTGAATTGCACCTCTGTCTTTCTGGAATTATTTGAATATTTATTGTATATTGTATATACTTTATAAAAATGAGCTCAAAACTGAAAGCTAAAAGCATTTATGATATGGATAAGCAGCATAGATTCCATAAATTTAAAACAAATCAACAAATGATTTATTAAGTATACCAAACAGCAAATCAGCTCCAATTTCACATTTTTGTGTTGGTTTACTGGATATTGATGATGAAATAACAAAATTAAAGGGCACATGTGAAATATTGGAAATGTGTATTTTAATGTTGTGAATAGAAGGCAAGGAGGATTGCCCTTATTATGTAAGCCTTTGGATCCAAACTTACAATACATCTTCTGTACACACCTCATAGTAACTTTCTCTCTTGATTCACTTATTTTGCTTTTATTTTCTCTATAGTTAGTCTTCTTTTCTCTTCTATGGCCTGCTGAGTTTACTCTGTTTGCTTTAAGTTTCCTCATCCTTTTTGGAGGCAGAATATACAATTATAAATTAAATATTTATTGAATAAATATTTAATATTTATTCAATAAAGATGGCTCCCTTACTGTTTTATAAAATACCGAGAAAAGCTATTTGCATTTATTTTGCTCTATGGGTAAGCTGCTGTGATAGAAGATTATGTGCTTTAAAAAGCCAGAAAGATTTACAAATGAGATTATAGGCAAGTAACTTAATCTTGCTAAATTCCTGTTTTCCATAAAAACAGGGATAAAACCACCTTCCCAAGAAAGATAGAGACTGGACAGTCTTGTATATTAAGTGACTTTGACTGCATTTGACATATAGTAGTTATCCTCTAAGTGTAAGCTACTATTCTGATGACCACATGTGCCTTACTGCTCTGTGATTACTGTATTGGCAGAGATAAAATAATTTTTGAAAATAAACTATAAGAATTGGCCTCTTAATAAATATTTAGAGAGTTATTAAAATGGCCTGCCTGAAGGCAAGAGGAATTCAAGCTGGTCTCTAGTGACTCCCCGTGGCCTAGCAATAGGGCAGAGCTGTGCTTGCAGAGAGCAGAGAGCAGCGAGCATCTCTCTGGGAATGTCATTGCAATGACTCAAGCCTTTGAAGTGGAGGAGAGTGAAAGTGGGATTAACATATTTCAAAAAGTAACATAAAAGCTATCCGCCTCCAAGGAAAAAGTCCTGATTTACTTAATTACTGACATTTATTATTTCACCTTGCAAGCTCTAATTATGTAAAGCAAAAGCATTGGTGGTTCTCTTTTAATGGTGCAAATTAAGCAACAGGACGACCATGTAATAATTAATAAGTGGAGATAGTCTCTATTCAGACGGTGGCTCTAATCCAATGCATATTCCATCAAACAGGGGACAAAGTCAACAAATAAAAGGATCGTTTTTCCCTACTTTCAGTCTTAGTTCATGTTTTACATAATGTGATGGGGAAAACTATATTTGGTAGAACTTTTCTTGGGGAAAGTGTTGTATTTATTATAAGAAATGCTTTAATATGCTGATTGAAAGTAACACGAATATTTTAATTGCATAAGAGTGCTGGAAAATTCATTGCAAGTGATAGAGCATTTGATCCAGGAGGGAAGATTTCAACCAACAGAGTACAGGAGAGTGGTGAGGCTGAATAAAGCTGTTTCTTACTTGTACCTCATCAAGGTCAGCCCACGCAATAACATAGTTATTTTTTGGACTATAATTTCTTGTTATCCTGCCTTTCTTACTTAAAAGGGTGATGATATCTGTGCAGCCTTTGCACTGTGGTATGCCATCTCTCAAAATTAATTACAAAAGCAAATACCAAAGTATCTTTTCTAAATAATTTTCTCACCTCCACATAAGCTATTTTCCTCTGCAATGAATTTGACAAGCCAATTAAATTCTAAAATCTATTGTTTGTGCATCACTTATACAATGACCTTCCTCTCTCAAATCACCTCTTTTGTCAATTTGCATTTTGTCAGCTAGCTCACTTTTATTCAAATCATTCATGGGGTGTGGAGGATCTTTCCTTCTTAATTGTTAGGGATGCTGGGATAGCTCAGTGGTTCAGCGGTTGAGTACTTGCCTCCCAATTGTGGTCCAGGGTTCAATTCCCAGCCTCAGCCTGTGCAACCCCATATGTTGAACTGTAGTGTGACTGAAAACCCCTGGGATCTTGGTGAAAATTCCCATCTCCCATGAGGGAGGCCCCCAGTAGGGTTTCCACCCCACACAGCTCCACATCCACCTGTGTGGAATGAAACCATGTCATAACTAACGATGTACAACTTTGGAGACTGCTCTAGGCCTTCCCCCTTTTCTGTCTCCCAGCCTCTTTTGTCTCCCCTTCTCTCAAACAATAAAATCTTTTTTAAAAATTAATTGTAGGATTATTTAGATATGGCTGTACAAAAGTCTAAAAGCCTATCAAATTTTTTTTCCTAGGAGAAAAAAAAGTACAACACTCCTATAGTATTCACAGCAGCTCACATTTTTTTCCTAAAGCCTTTTTAATGTTTGGCCTCAAACAAAATATTAAGGATGAGCTGCATTAAGTAGTATATCTCATATTTTATTTGTGTAACCTGAGTTACTCCAGGTTTCCCTCCAGAATATAGAAACAGATGGGCAGACAATAAGAGCCAAAACCTAAATTTCACTAATGCATCCTCCCCAACAACAACATCATCACCACTGCCTTGTGAAGGCAAGACCTCCAGGACCAATGAGTTATGGAGCACCAGGTACATATCACCATGCACCCTAGATTGGTGGCACCCATGAAATGAGAGCAAATCTGCTGCATTCTTGCCATGTTTCACAGGTATCTTTGGGCACCAGTATGTCTGCTGGAAACCCACAATTTGCCACTGTACATCTACTGCATTTGGCCATGTCTGCTGGGCACTACTGCCTCCTGCCCCTATCGAGTCATTGAAGTCCCTTAAATTGTGAAAGCAACACAATCTTCTGTTTAAAAGTAGGCAACGATGCCACTCTCCCCTAATGTTAAATACTATTAAAAGGTCCCTACATGCTCTGCTGATATGGTAAATATTTTGTAGTTTAAATGAAATTGGGTTTTGTTAAGTTATGATTTTATACTCTCCCCAGGAGCACGTGCCTGGGGTACTGCAGAAGAGTGTACAATCTGTGCTCAGATGAATGGAGTAGGGACTGTTAGACCTGCACGGCAGGCCAAGCCATTGACGAGGGGCTACATCTCCTCGAAGGATGAGAAGATTTGTTCTTCCAACAACAATTACATCATCTGAGCCACTGAGCCTGTGTTCCTGGGGCTGCTTCTGTCCAAAGGAGGTGCCTTTTCCTAGTTCACACGACAGTGCTACAAGAAAGAGGGGCAGCCTAGGACACACACATTCATTCAGTGGGGCTGGAGTGAGGAATCAAACCAAATGACAAGCGCCATGCAGTGTTCAGAACCACCCTGCCCGCCACACCCCCAGAACCAAGATCCAAAGCTTTCTTACTTAATCAAATGCATTGTGCACAACTCCATTTTTCTTCAGTGAGTTCTCTTAGAAGGCTCTGGGTCTTCATGCACATGAGCCTCTGGAAAGCCCTCTTACCTAATTTACCAGCTTTGATTATACATAGCTTAGTATCCCTTAGACAGAAGCTAAAATCCTACTATCATTAAATAGTTCTGTTCAGTGTCTGAATGCTTGATGTAATGCTTCATGAAATCCTTTCAGAAATATTTTATATTTTGAACAACACTTTGCTCCATAAATTGAAGTACCGTAAGAACAAATAATAAATACTGCCAGATATTAACTATACTTCTAGGGCCACATTCACATGGGTTGCTTTGTCCTACCCTTAAGATGTGCTAGATCTCAGCGCAGTGGTAGCAGCAAGCATTGGTGATACAGCCTTTAAGCAACATTTGCTGACTTGAGAAATGCTTCGATTTAATCAGTGGAGCACTAAACTCAATGTGAGAAGACTTGGGTTCTAATTCTAGGGTTCCACTGGTTCTGGCCACAGACAATTTTCTAAGGCACAAAATGATGACAAAACCAATTCTGCTTATTTCACTTGACTGTTATGAATATCAAATAAGAATATTTGAGAAATTATAAAAGCATTGAATAAATGTCAACCATTGTTATTATCAGCTATCCACAAGGACCTAGAAAACATTTTTTTTTAATATATATATATTTTTTTATTTTTTTATTTTGGACAGAGAGAGAGAGAGAGAGAGATTCAGAGACAGAGAGAGAACCGAACTGGGGGCACTCCCCAGCCCAGCACATGGGTCCACACTGGCCGGGGCCGGGACTCAATCCCTGGTCCCCGGTGCTGCAAAGTGAGCGCTCAACCCACCAAGCCATCCCGGCTTCCCCTAGAAAACATTTTAGAATGAACAACTCTTCATATAATGATGCTTACTGAAATGGGATATTGTTTACATATATAAATACAAGGGCTGTCTGGGAAAAAATCCAGTCATTGTCGATATGATGAAAACAGTTACATGACTGGATACTTTCTAGACAGCCCTTGTATGTATATCCCCATTATTCAGCACATTTTCAATTATAATTAGATTTGAAAGTATAATTATTTTATTCATTTAAAAAGTATTACACAACTTGCTAATGTCAGTAATGCACATGTACAAGGGCTGTCTGGATAAAATCCAGCCATTGTTAATGTAATGAGAATGGGTACTTAGCTGGCTACTTTCCGGACAGCACTTGCATATGAACAATTCATCTCCCAACCTCATGATGCACAAGAAAAGAGCCCTAAAAGGGAAGTGTGGAGCCCTGAATCCATTTCTAGCCAACTGTATGAATTTGAGCAGAGTCTTCTCATTTAAATCTTTTCTTCTGAATCCTATGATTATGAGAATTTAATTAAGCAGAATCAATCAAACCCTGGAATATAGTCTTACTAACAGCTAGAGCAAAACAGTGCCTTAAGAAAACCTGGGTTTGGGGAAGCCGGGATGGCTCAGCAGATTTAAGCACTCGCTTTGCAGCCCCAGGGACCAAGGACCAAATCCCAGCCCATTCAGACCCATATGCTGACCTAACGTGTGCTTCCCATGCGGGAGGCCCCCAGTTGCGTTCTCACCCCCTAGTTTGGCCCCTGGCTCGAGGGGACGCACCTCCCATGTGGGAGGCCCCCAGCCCAGTTTCTGCCCTGCGTGGTCCCTGCCCACTGTGATGACATACAACTATGGAGACTGCTCAGGGCCCTCCCCCTTCTCTCTGTCTCTCTCTCTATTGCTGTCTCTCTCTTTCTCTCTATCAAAAACAATAAAATAAATCTTAAAAAAAAAAAAAAAGGAAAGGAAAGAAAAGCTGGGTCCTATCAGGACCTGCTGTAAATGTCTTTCCACGTTTCTCCTACAGGCGATTGGTTAGTGAAACTAAAGAGAGGAATCATTAGGTGAGAGAGATACTCTGGTAGTTGTAAGATGGTTGAGCAGAGTCAGGATGCTCTAAGAAATAAGAAATAATCTGCCATACTATTGATTGTATACCTTAAATGTATGTAATTTTTACTAACCAGTGTCACCCCAATAAATTTAACAACAAAAAAAAAGTAAAAGAACTCAAGAATAACCACTTGGAAGAAAAAATAAGCTGATTGAAGTCTACAGTGCATTAGAAAGGGTAATAAAGTAGGGTTAATTACTTAAGAATATGAACCAAAGTTTGGGTGAATGATACAGTACTGCTCATTTACTTCTGATAACGTTTTAAACATCTTTATATTATCTATTCACTTATGTATGAAAGTAATTTTTTTTCTCTTGTATGTAAATATTTTTTAAAGATTTATTTATATTGTTTTTAACAGAGAAAAAGAGACAGTGAGAGACAGGGATAAGGGGGAGGGCCCAGAGTAATCTCCATAGTTCCACGTCATTAGTTTTCTACAATGTTTTATTCCACAGGTGGAGGTGGGACTGTGCAGGGTAGGACCCGGCCCCAGTGAGAACTGAACTGGTGGCACACCCCAGTTCAGCATATGAGACTGCACAGCAGCGGGGGTGGGGCAGGGGGGGCAGGATTCAACCCTCAGACTCCAGGGCTACAAAGGAGGGCTTAACCTAGTCAGCCATCCCAGCATTCCCAAATCTTTTTGTATTTCTCATATATCAGCTCTGAACTTCCAGAGTCAAGGAAAAAATGGAAACAATGGACTACATCACTATCATGATCTGCTAAAAGAAAGCATTAACAATCCTGCATAGACACATAGAGTTTCTGGAACCCATTTTTAAGGATAATTATGCCAAGAGAGTATCAAAAATGGGGCAGAGGTAATAATTAATGATGGACTGATAAGACAATTGGAATAAAAGACAATTTTTGTCTTTCATAAGGAATGAAAATAAGAAAGGCTTCTTTAACTGTTGCTTTTAAATTTCATACCATTCTTTCTTCACAATTCACTATCACATTTCTAAATTATGTGTCTGTTGATTCACGTGATATTTTTGTTTGATTTTTTTGTGTTTTTTTGGTAGATTTAGACACCTGTGTAAACTTTTTATTTTTGTATTTTCAAGAAGTGCCATAAATCTTGTATTCTTTGGCCCCCAGTACTGACATCTTGCATCACTATTGCATAATATAAAACCAGAAAGTTGACATTAGAACAATCCACAGAGTTTATTCAAATATATATACTACTCATTTGTGTATGTGTGTGTTTGTGTGTGTGTGTGGTGGTGGTTCTACGGAATTTAATCACACGCATAGCTTTATGTAATTACCACATCAATCAGAACTCAGAACTATTTCATAACCACAAGTCTGCCTCTTGCTATCTGTTTATAGCCATATTCATTGCTTCTTGGCTTTTGCCTAAGATCAAATGTATAGCCATACTCACCCTTCCCTGCAAACCCCTAGCCCTTAATTTGTTCTCCATCTCTGCAATTTGTGTTGTTTTGAGAATGCCAGGGAAATGGAACCATACTAAATTAACATTTTTTCATTCATAATAATGCCCTTGAACTTCATTCAAGTTGTTGTCTGTATCAAATTGAGTTTTTAAGTTACAAATGAAGTCATCATTCATCAGAAATCTCATTTGGAAGTCAGTCCATGTAATTATAAATGTTCATCATCATTTCTTAGAAAAAATATTGGTTTACTTTTAGGTGAAGCAACTATTTAACAGAAGTGATCCTACTATTCCTATCTTATCTTAAGTAATACTGTTATTATTCATTATGCTCTGAGATAATTATGCTCAGAACATCTGACTAGCTACAAAAAAAACAAAATCTTGTTCTACATCAGCCTTCTGGATGAATTGGTTCAATATACCTTACATTACACTCCATTCGAGCACTCAACTGAACTTTTCAGTACAAAAAAAAAAAAGTATTCTTCATAAGAAAAATATAGATCACTTTATAAACATTTCATCTCTAGTTAATATAGCAATGATTGGCAATATTCTTAAAGCAGACAGTCTGTGCTAGAACAACTATTACTCTCTTAAAGGAAAATGCATTGAACATTTTTAAAAAGAGAGAGGCTGAGTGAAAAAGTATATCATCAATCTCTTAAATGCCCTTTCCTTTTCACTCCCACCAAAATGCCTTTCCTTGCAAATTCCTTTTCCCTGCAAAGTGATACCTATGTGTATTTACTCTCCACATCTCTTATACACAAGGTCTGGAGATAAGGTAAGTCTTTTTCCAGAACATTCCTCTCTCTCCACGCTAGAACATTCCAGCTTTGAAGTTCTTGCCATCAAGCCCTGTCAACTGTTGCCTCTCCTTGCTGTAGTCTTTTAGAAGTCCTTACTTCACTCACCCTCACACGTATTGGCCCTTCCAACATTCTGAAATCACAGGACCCTGGCGTAGCCTTACCACTCCCATGATCTGTTCTCCAATCCTACTTCACAGGGTGATGACCCTAGATATTGCTACTACCAATAACTGCACATCCCTCAAAATCTCAAATTTAGGTATCATCATAGCATTTTCTAATTTTCTACCCCATCCTGTTTAGTAGCTCAGTCCAACGACTCTGTAAAACACTGACCATATTTATATCTAATTCTCTGCTGTTTCTCACCCGTTCATGCTCTCATCACACTTTATCTAGTTTAGCTTCCATGTTCCATAATTATATGAGTAATCACATCTCTGCTTACCTCTTCAATTCATCCTTGCACTTTTTGTCATTTGTAGTACTAACATAGCCTTATAAACCTCAACCTGATGAAATCCATCTTTCAGTCTACTTTGTGATATCTGTACAGTTGACAGTGTCTGGAAAAACAACCTTGGTGCCTGGTTTCCACTTACATTCATGACCTTACATGCCCTTACCCCAGCAATACTATCACATTTTCCTCAGACATTCACATTCTTGTGCTCTTGGATGATTATTTCACACTTTCTCCTCCCTCTCAAATCTCCAACATTTTCTGCCTCTTCTCACTCTCGGAGGACATTCTTGCTTCCTATTTCACTGAGAGAATAGGAGAAACCAGATGAGAGCTTCCATACACTCTCCCCACCTCTCTACCAGTCTGCATGTATCCGTGCCCATGTATGCTGTCTTCCCTCCAGTTACTACAAAAAAAAAAGTGGGCTGTCCCATCTTGTTCACTTCTGCATGGACTCCATCCCCTCTTGCCCCTCAAGAAAAGAGCTTCTAAAATCCTTCCACCCCTGGCATTATTACTTTTCTCTCTCTACTTCATAATTTCTGTCAATATACACACTTATATTACAAATCTCCCATGTTTTAAAAAACCCTCTTGACCCCACTGTCCCCTCCAGCTCTTCTCCAATTCTCTGTTCCCCTTTACAAAAAAAAAAACTCTTTGAGAACATTGTATTCATTCATTGTCTTCAATTTCTCCCTTCTAATTTTTCTTCTTGAAACCACTGGTTTTTACTCCCATCACTCCACCAAAACTGCTCTGATCAAAGCAACAATTTACCCCCATTTCATAATTGAATTCTCAGTCCTCAACATACTTGACCTATCATTTGCATTTGACAAAATTGATCACTCCCTCATCCTTGACACACTTTCTTCAGGACTCTGCCCTCTCTTGGTTTTTCTCCTGTCTCCTGAAAATTCTTTTGTTTTCCTAACCTCAGTCATCTGTTTTTCTTTTCATTGACTTCCTAGGCAGGGGTATCAAACTGGCAGCCCATGCACATGTAGCCCCCATGCGGCCCCCGAGGTAACTTTTTGTGGCCCACGATGCTCTGAAATAAAATGAAAATAGAAAAATGGTTATGAAGAAAATAGTGCTTAGGGGAGATCGAGGCAACACCGTACACACAATTCCCTCGTTAACCGTTTAACTACTGAAGACGAGTATACACGTGGCCCAGTGCCTTTCCTGGGGGCCTGGGGGCGTGTATAAACGCGCTGACTCAGTTCCGGCGACATTTGTAAATGTGATGTGGCCCGCGTGAATCTTGCCCGTTGCACCAAATGGCCCATGTTTTAATTGAGTTTGACACCCCTGTCCTAGAAAATCCCATCCAGTCTCATAATTTTAAGTACCATCTAAATGCTGATAACTCCCAAATTAATTTTCTAGCTTAGTTTGCTCCCCTGAACTCAAGGCTCATACCATCTCAATCAAGCTCTTCATTTGGATGTCTCATAGTTATCTCAAACAGCTCTAAAAATGAAAATCTGACTTTCCCCCCAAATTTTTCTTCCTTACACAGTATTCCCCATCTCAGTAGAAAACTTTTTGCAATCATCTTTGATTTGTCACTGTCACTCACTTACCACATCCAATCTATCTACAGGTCCTGTCAATGTAATCTTCAGAACAGATGCAAATTCTGACCACTCCCCACTCCTTAATTGCCAGCACTTTGGTTTTCAAGCTACTGTACATCAACTGGATTATAGCAATTGCCTCTAAATTCATCTATAAACTTTCATCCTTGACCATCTTACACTCTGTTCTCCACAATACACCCAAAATTATTCCTTTTAAACATAAGTGAAATGATCTGATGCCCCGCTTAAAACCCTCCAATCCATTTCCAACTCACTTGGTATAAAAGCCAATGATCTCACATTGTCCTATAAGGTCTTACATTATCTGGCTCCCACTACTATATCCCTTACTTCATCCCTTAATCATCCTTTCTCTCTCACATTTTGTTCTTGCAAGTCCAGTCCCCTTGCTACTTCTCAAGCATGGTAAGCACACAAGGCCTTTCCACCTGTTATGCCCCAACCTGGGCAGCTTCCACTGGTTACACTCTTGGTTCTCTACTTCCCCTGAATCTCTGCTCGTACAAGCCCGATCACCAACCCTTACCACCTGTTCTTGTTCCACTTCATTTATCCCTTTAGATCTGATCCTTTTTAGATAAACTGTCATTTCTTTATTTACTGTCTTAGCACATTTCGCACCAGCACAATTGAAGTTCTATAAGGGCTGGTACTATGTTCAGCACCTTGAGCAGTGCCTAGGACTGGCACAATCTGTATTTCAAAAAGAAAAAAGTGACATAGACAGGTAACATCACGCCTAAAAAGGCAGTGAATGAGATAATTCTATGTATTACAGTTCACTGACTCTCATCTCTGATTTAACTGTTATAAAAGAAATTATCAATCACTGTGTTGGTTTTACTCTACAGGCTCACAGACTTCTGTGATGTTAAGTTTCTCTCTGTCTCCTCTCTCTTCTCTCCTCTGTCTCTCAAGTTACAAGTTGGAGCCCTTTAGCTGATCTGAATGCAGCTTGTTGTTTTCTGCAAATAAAAATGTAAAACTTAATATATTTCTATTGAATTCCGAATGATAGACCAGGTCAAGCAATGGAAAAATCTCAGTTTATTGTTATTTTTACTACCATCACTGGCACAAATAAGATCACTTCACACAGTCCTGCTCTACAAAGCTCTATTTGCATCATTAACGAGTGGAAATGTATTTACTTGACAATGATTATAAGAGAATGAATGCACACTGTTGAGGATAATATGTATCTGTGGCAACGAAAGGGAAATATTCTAAATAATATACCAGTCTCTACTTAGCTCTGACATAATGGTAATAGTTAATGTCTAGTGTAAGTAGAAATTTGTAACCTGTTCCTGGATATTTTTATTGCTATTTTATTTTGTTTTCATTACACACTTAACAAGAAACTAAAAGGATATTCTGACACAATTCATTGGTTAGTATTCTTTCAAAACTAATTACAAAACAGGTTTTGTGTTCAAATCAATTTAATGGTAAGAATAATAATAACTAACACATTTTAGCTTTATATTACATGTCAGACACTGAATTAAATGTATCATTTCATCTAATCCTTATAATATCACCACAAGATAACAGCTATTATTACTCCTATTTTCAGAAGAGAGAATTAAGTTTCAGAAAGAAAAACTTGACCATGATCATAGAGCCAGTAAATTGCAAAATCAGGATTGAACCCAAATATTTCCACAAGCCCAAATACTGTATTTTTTTCATGTCTAAGATGATCCCTATTTTTCTAACCCAACATTAAGAAATCAATATATTGGTTACTCCCATGTATAAGATGACCCTAATTTTTGATCTAAGAATTTTAGACAAAAGTATCATCTTATACATGGGAAAATACAGTATTTAACAACTATATTATATTATACATCAGAAATTAGGGCTGAAGACAATTACGTGCAAGTTACTTGATTATTCTGGGATGTGGCACTTTCTCTAGACAGTCTTCACTTTTTTATGTTCTCACAAACTTCTTTTTTTTTTAAGATTTATTTTATTGTTTTTGATAGAAACGGGGGGTGGGGGGGGCCAGAGCAGTCTCCATAGTTGCACATCATCAGTTTTCAACATGGTTTCATTCCACACAGGTGGGTGGGGGCTGCACAGGGCGGGAGCTGGGCCAGGGGCCTCCCTCATGGGAGGGCATGCCCCCCACCACCACCACCCCGCCAAGCCAGGGGCCAAATGGGGATTGACTGAACTGAGGGCCTCCTGCACCCAGTGCAGCATATGGGTCAGCATGGGCCATGGCTGGGGCTGGGACCAGGGCTAGCGTTGGGACTCAACCCTTAGTCCCCGGAGCTGCAAAGCAAGTGCCTAAGCCGCTGAGCCATCCCACCTTCACCTTCACAAACTTCTTGAAATAAGAACTTGCCTGGCTGAGAAAGGGTCCTGGATATTCTGCTGCACGGAGCAAGAGAATACTCATAGTATGTAGGGTTTTGTTGTTACTTGATTTTCTTCCTTTTTTGTTTGTTTTTATTTGTTATTGTTTTGGGTTTTTTTCTTTATTTTATTGGAAAGTATATGTTTCAGCCTTTACATAACAAACTATTTGCTAGAATTGGAAAACATAAGCTTGAAGAACTAGTCAATACAAGCATTTTGAAGGACAAAGGCTACATTAACTGCCTCTAGTGTTTAGATTTATGCTACTCTAGTGCCATCTTCTGGTTTCATTATAAAATCCATTTTATACATGTGAATTTAGTTGTGAAGATAGGCAAGAAATATTTTCATAGCATCATTGTGTCACAGAATATAGACTCTAAAATTTGCCTGTATTGTAGTAGCTTTAAACTAAGAAAAAACCCAGAATAGCTACTAACTATGGAGACTGCTCTGAGCCCTCCCCTTTTCTTTCTTTCTCTCTCTCTCTCTCTCTCTCTAAACAATAAAATAAATTGGAAGAAGGAGGAGGAGGAGGAGAAGGAGAAAAGAATATATTACTGCTCACCTATTAGAGTGACTCAAATCCAAAACTCTAACAACAAATACTGGTGAAGATATAAAGCAATAGAAATTTATTCATTGCTAGTGTGAATGCAAAATAATATAGGCACTTTAGAAGACAGTTTAATGGTTCCTTACAAAACTATGTATACCCTTTCCATATAGTATAGCAATCATGCCTTTGGTATTTATACCCAAAGGAGGTGAAGACTTATATCCACACAAAAACCAGCACATAAATATTTATAGCAGTTTTACTGATAATCCAAAACTTGGAAACAATCAAGAGGTGAATGAATATATAAACTGTGGTACATCCAAACAATAAAGTATTATTTAACCATAAAAAAAAAATTAACTATTAAGCCATGAAAAGATATTGAGGAAGTTTAAATGCATAAAGTCAATTGGAAAAGGCAACTCACTGTATGATTTCAACTATATGACATTCTGGAAAAAGTAAAACACTGGAGACAATAAAAATATCAGTGGTTGCCAGAGTTGGGTGGTCAGGGTGGGGCGAGTAGTGAGATGAATAGGCAGAGCACAGAGGAGGTTTAGGGGAGTGAAAATAGTCTGTGTAATACAATAATGATAGATCTATGTCATTATATTTGTACATTTGTCTTAACTCATAGAATGTACGACATCAGGATTGAATCACAATATACACTATGGACTTTGAGCGATGATGATATGTCAATACAGGTTCAGCAACAATAACAAACGTACCACCCTGGAGTGGATGTTGATAGTTGGGGAGGCTGTGTGTGTGTGAAAACATGCAGTATGTGGAACTCTCTGTACTTTATGTTCAATTTTTTATTGTTAAATTTATTGGGGTGACACTGGTTAATTAAAAATTACATAGGTTCCAGGTATTCAATTCTATAGTACATTGTCAATATGTTGCATTGTGTGTTCACCATCCAAAGTCAGTTTTGTTGCCAGCACCATGTATTTGGCTCAACTTTTCTGTGAACCTAAAACTGCTGTAAAAAATAAAGTCCATTTAAAAATTAGGGGGAAAAAAACAAAACAAAACTTCACACAGGTTTTTACAACAGCCCAGCTGCCAGCCCTTTTTTTTTTTTTTTAATATTTATTTTTATTGTTTTTGACAGAGAGAAGGGGGAGAGCCCAGAGCAGTCTTCATAGTTGTACATCATTAGTTTTCAATATAATTTTATTCCACAGGTGGGTGCAGGGCTGCATAGGGCAGGAACCGGACGGGGACCTCCCACATGGGAAGCGTGCCCGGGGCAGGAGCCGAACCCAGGGCCTCCCACGTGGGAAGCTTGCCCCAGTGAGAACTGAACTAGAGACACACCCCAGTTCAGCATATGGGTCCGCACAGGCTGGAGCCAGGATATGATCTCCAGACACTGGGCTGCAAGATTAGCTCTCAACCCACTGAGGCATCCCAGCCCATTTTTGCAAACAGAAAATATTACCTTTGCAAGTCAGAGTGAGTCCCTCGCCTTTAGGACATGTATTTTTTCAGGAACATTCTGAAATCTGCTGCCACTGGGCACTCCACATCTTCCATTCTTCTTTTCACTTTTTCCCATAAGCTTCTGCTTGATTGAAGTCCTACTCATATCATCCCATTCTAGTTTTGTAAACAAAGGAGAAAGCTTTTAGGCCCAAAGGTCAGTTCCTTACTTTCAGAAAGCGTATTTTTGTGGCTTTTGCTCAAACCCATGTTGTATTTAGAGGTTGAAAGTAAGCGCTATTATATCTTTTGCATTTCAGGGTGAGCCTCCCATTTCCAAATATATTTCTGCAAGACACTTGTTAGATCATTATGACTGAGCCCTCTCACCACTCCATGAACTTTTTTTCCCCCTAGTTCTTTTAAAGATGCTATCAGATTACAGATGCTTTATGAAGATTTTGTATTTGTTAAAGTCATAACATATCCCCATCTCCTAATTTAACAGAAAATGCACTTGTGAGAAGTTGTTCTCCCTGTTGCTTTTGTACGATTTTCTCAAAGAGAAAAAGAAGCTGATTTATGAGGGCTGTCTAGGAAGTATCCAGCCATGTAATAGAAAAAATAGAGGCATTTATGGCTGGGTGTTTCTTCCGGACAGCCCTCATATATAGTCAGGTACATCACAAATGTCTCCCTATGGATGCTGAAGATGTTTGTCATATTCTAGCTCACATTTCTATGTGCTTTATAATGGAAAGAGCAACAGATGCTGTGTACTAGCCAGATTCCCCCCTTCACAACAAGGCCCTCATCCCTCAGCTTCTGAGAGTGCTGGGAGCAGACAGTTTTCTGCCAGGCCTCCAGTGGCAGCCCACAGCCAGTACCAGGTCAGTGCTGTTCTCTAAACACCTGGCACTCTTATCTTGACTCAGAGCAACTCTGAAGGGTTGTCCCCACTCCTTATCTCCCTGTGGGGTTGGTTAAGGCCTTAGCAGCAACTGCATTACAGTTTAACTCATACCTCTATCCTAACCCATTTTCTTCACTCCTCACAGTTCTTGGTCCTAAAAGCATTCCCAAAACAATTCCTACAAGCTAATTTTCGTCTCAAAGTCTTTTCTAAGGTATTCAGCCTAAGAGCATTGGTTCCAGGTGTGGAGCGAAGAGCGAATTCTAAACGAGATTTTGGAGCTGGATCACAGTCATCTAACTAGCAATAAGGATCCTGTCACTGAAGGTAGAAGGAACATAAATATCTCCTGGCCTGCCCACCAAGGCATATGTTTTAAATGTCATGGGTGGTGAACTAGGATGAAATATTGATCAAAGAGAGAGTACTGGAAGAGACAAAATCTGAGGCATTTGAGAAATTCAGGGGAAG
The DNA here is from genome assembly GCA_004027555.1 of Craseonycteris thonglongyai. Taxonomy (NCBI): domain Eukaryota; kingdom Metazoa; phylum Chordata; class Mammalia; order Chiroptera; family Craseonycteridae; genus Craseonycteris; species Craseonycteris thonglongyai. The sequence goes on from PVKE010003251.1 coordinate 24,201, forward strand.
TGGTAAAATATTAAGCCTACCATATAGACTTAGATGGCTCTGAGAAGGGTATATTAGTTTGTTAGGGCTGCTTTACCAAAGTGCCACAAATTATAGAAACTTGCTATCTCAGTTCTGGAGCCTAGAAGTCCAAGATCAAAGTTTCAGCAGGACTGATTGCTGCTGAGATCTGCGAAAGAGGATTGCCCCATGCAGAGCTTCTGGTGGTGTGCTAGCAATCTTTGCTATCACTTGGCTGGAGAAGTCAGAACTTACTGTAGAAACATCTGAAACTGCCCAGTCACACCCCAGTATAGATAATCTAAAATAATATACATCCCAGTGCAAAGATGTGCACCACCTTAAAAAAAACTAACGGTGCTGGAGTGGTGGTCCCAGTCATATCTCCATTCTTTCACCAGCCTGGACCCCACAAAAAAGTCAGGTGGATGCCAAAGAATGAGAGTGAACTAGCATAAATTAGGCACACAAGTAGCACCAATGGCAGTGGTCTCAGGTATTTGGTAATACAGCTAGTGATTTGGCAAAATGTTTTGAATTCCATCCCTATCAAGAAAGACAATCATCAACAGGTTTCTTTTTCTTGGAACAGACTAGTGTGTGCACATTTATGGTCCTTCCTTCAGGCTATGTTAAGTCTCTCCTCTGTGGTAAGACAGCCAGATGATCTAGATATTTCACACATCACTTCATTCCACTATAAAAATGACATCAGTCAGATAAGCAAGAAATGGCAAGTAAAATACCTGCATTCCAAAGGGATGAGAGAAATTCTCCAAATAGACAGTGTATTCTGTCTGAAAATACCACTGGACTCAGACACCAGAGACAAAAAAAAAAAAGACCAAATTTGAGAGAGGCTGTAGTGTGCAGAGCTCTGTGCCTGAGCCCATATTGCTTAGCAGATCCAGTGTCATTAGAGAGTTCAGTTGTGGGAAAAGATGTCATGAGGGGCTTAAGGCAAGCCCCAGTGGAGAACTTCACACTCCTGGAAGTGTGAGTTCCAAGGGCATTCCCCCCATAAACTTCTTGCATACAAATCTGTCTGAAAGTCAAAGCCCTCAAATGATCTAATCTCTAGAAGATTCTAAATAACTCCATCTAAAATTATTCTTCAAGTTACTTACACTTAGACAATATTTTAAAAAGATACCGGTATATGAGTTCATTGCCCTAGGGGTGAACTCCAGGTTCAAAGTCAGCAATGACATTACCATACTGGGTGCCTATCCAAAGTAATAAAAAAGCTGGAGTTCTATAGACCTGACTCACTGGTCTCTAGCTCATCCACTCTCACTCCACCTCCCCTACCTCCTTATTCTACCCTTTATATCTTCCAGTCCCCGTTCAATCACTAGGGAGTTTATAACACAAGAGAATAATTTCCTTTCTGTGTGAAGAGAACACTAGTCCCAGTAACTGTTGTTTGAATAATGTCACATGTTATTTAAAAGAATGGAATCATTCCTTGAACCAATCTCAGAGACTTATAATCCAGCACCAGAGAAAAACTTAGTTCAGAGTAAAAGTGGCAAGAAATGACAGATTTTCCCCATAAACTGTTCCATGAATATTTCATGACTATAAAGTGACCATATTTCCCATCAGCTATTGAGTCACATCTTCTATCGATATTCAAGTGAAATATTCCCACATTCAATCTGTCGATGTTATGGTCTGAATGTTTGTGCTCTCCTAAACCCCACAATATTCATATGTTGAAAACCTAAGGCCCAAAATTATAGCATTTGCACGTGAGGCCTTTGGGAAGTGCTCAGGGCATGAGGTAGAGGCATCATGAATAGGATCAGTGCCTTTATTTTTTTTTTAAATCTCCAGAGAGATCTCTTCCTTTCCACCAAGTGAGGTTACTTCTGCAATCCCATGCCTTTTACATCAGATAATAATTGTTTACATTTATCTCTCTTGCAAGACAGTGAGCTCTTTTGGGCAGGGAGCAAACATGTCATGATCATCTTTGTATCCATAGAACTCAATCAATGTGTGTTTACACATGCTCCTGACTGACTGGATCAACCTGATAGCTGAATAAGGTAAACACACAGAAATATAAATCAAATGTTTTTTTCATAAGAATATGAAAAAATCACATCTATTGGGAAGATTTTTACCAGATGGAAATGGCAGATATGCAGAGCCAAGGCTATACGGTCACCAACCATTTTGTTTTCATCCTGAACACAAGGGATAACAGTATTTCCCAGCCTCCTCAGTCTAGATGGAGCCAAGTGGAGCCACAAGGGAGTGTGTAACTAGTTATAGCCCATAGAACATGTATGGGTCAAAAGAATATATGCTACTTCCAGGTCTGGCCCCAAAGTCAGTCTCTCTCTAGATGTTTCGCTCACTCTCTTTTCTTCTTTCTTGACATCTCTAGAGGCCACAAGTCAAAAACATAGTTGCCCCCTTTATTCATGGGGATACAATAGAAGATCCCCCATGAATGCCTGAAAATACAGATAATACCAAGCCCTATATATACTATGGTTGGTTTTTTGTTTTGTTTTTTCCCTATACATAGATACCTCTCCTTAAAGATAGTATTTTACAGCTTCTCTTTGGCATTTCCAAACTGCCAGCATCACTAATCTTGTGCTTTGAGAGTATTATTAAGTAAAACAAGGGTTACTTGAACACAAGATATCATGACGTCAATCTTATAACTGAGATGGCTACTAAGTAACAGGTGGGTAGTGTATTCAGTGTGGATACTTTGGACAAAGGGATGATTCAGGTCCCATGTGAGCTTGATCCTCAAATGGTCTTGTGTCCATCCCCTGGATTTTTTATACCAACTATAAGGTTAATAGAACCTGCCCCAGAATATTTTTGAGTCAGCTTCAAGTGGACTTTTATGCGAAGGTCATTAGAGCACTTAAGAGGACAAAGTGCTGGGTATCTTTTTATCTTGTAGTATGCACTGTTTTGTGCTTGCTTGCAAATACATGTTTAATACGTGTCTGTATAAGTCGTAGAATTTGGTCTGAGACTTGCTTTGATTATAACTTGTCATCAAAGTGTAAGGAAATAGACAACATTTATCCATCTCAAATTTTTTTTCCAGTTAGCTGTTACATGAAAAAAATCTTAAGCATTGTGTGTGGCCAAATAGGTTAAGGTTTACTAATGTATACTTTGAGTGCATACTTATTTGAAATAAAGTATAAGCAGTTTGTACTTAGTTTACTAAGTCCTAACGTAAAACCATGTTTATATTGTAACACATACATGAAGTACTATAGCATTGTATACCTGAAACCTATGTAATTTTTAGTAATCAATATCACCCTAATAAATTTAACAATATAAAGACCACGTTTAGTACCCCCACATACTACTAATTTTAAATGAAGAGACAATATTTGCTGCTATTGTATTTTGAAGGGATTTTAGTTGTTAGCAACTTAAAAGTTCCTCTATGATCAAATTGTGATCAACTGTACTCTGTAGTGGGAAGAAAGTTTACAGTCATTAAAAAAACACACACAAAAAAAACTTCCATTTTTCCTTACTAGGATTCAATTATTAAACTCTAGGGATGTTTTTAATATAGCTCTAATTTTGCGGTAGTACACCAAGACAAATGTGATCTCTAAAGCAAGTTTCTACAGTTTGGGGGCAGATCAAGGTATATATGTCTATATCATTATATCTTATTTAATTGATTGAACCTTCAAATGTAATTACCTTCAAATTTATGGCTTGCTTTACAGATCATCAAGATACTTTGTTATTACCAACCAATGTAACCTCATCAAATTTAACAATAAATTAAAAAAAAAAAAAAAAAAAAAAAAAAAAAAAAAAAAAAAAAAAAAAAAAAAAAAAAAAAATCCAAAAAAAAAAAAAAAAAAAAGATACTTTGTTAAATATCCTGGAAGGTAAATACTTTTAAAATGAGAAAAAGGGACAATGCTGATCAACTCTGTGTCAATCTAGGAAGGTAGTAACATCGTGCTAGAATTTTTATTAACTGTCAAGGTGACATACAGCACAGATAACCTGTATTTCATTCAAAATTAGTTGGCTGAAAACTCACAATGCAAATGTTATTTAGTCCCCATGTCCCCCTGGGCAATAAAAGAAAACCATTATCACTCTCTGGGTAATCAAAGAAAATTCCTGGGATTTCTCACTGCTATTTTCTCCCTTGCAGCTAGACCTTGTAGCCAGAGCAATATTTACCCTCCATCATACATTTCACCAAGCCTGTGACTGAGACCACGCCTACCTCAGGCAACCGGCCAGAGTCAAGGGAGCTGGCACTACCTTGCATAGCGGCCAAGGACAGGGTGCCTCTTCTGGCTTCTGCAGTCTTTGGGGCTGTTTCTTTTCCACGAGCACTGGTGATGAAATTCGCCCTGGGATGCCAGCGTACCACTTGTATTACTGCAGCAAGCTCCCAGGAGATGTTTCTTATCCACCCTTCTCTCCTGGGGCCAGTGACTGGCATCAAAGTCCTTTGCATTTTCTCTCCTTCTGTCTTCAACTCTAAGAACCCTAAAGTCTCTGAATCAAAAAGGCCTGGGCTTGGATTTTCAGGAAGGGGTGAACTGTTTGTTCACCAGTTTTCCCCAGAGAGATGAAGTCTTCCTCATCCATTCCACATTTCCAGGCACCAGTGCCAAACCAAGCTGTATGTTCTGGAAATTTTAGTTTTAAATAGAAGCAGTTTACTGGTGTGAGGATTTAGCTATCCAAAAATGTGAGAAGGTTAGGAAGGAAGTGTTTGAAGGATAATAATAAGCCAGGTAGGTTACAAACATTTCATTTAGCTTTACAACAATCCACTGCAATATCCTCATTTCAAATTTCAGAAACAAACCTGAGATCTGGGTTAAGCAACTTGCCCAGGGTTCTACAGATAGTGTGTGGTCGAGTAGATAGAGCTCATTCACTTTTCTAAGCATCTCTATTTAACATACTCTCTGTATCTCTCTCTCCACACTCTTCCCTTTGTATTCCCCTGGTTCCTCCCCCAATCTCCTTTTCATGCTCGAAATTCAAAATAATTAAAACAATGCATAATTAGCTCATAAACAGACACAGGACTTATCTCCTTTAAACTATCAGTATCTGATTTATATTTATTTCTTTATTGTCTGCTTCTACAGACAAGTTCCACTGGGTTAACAAACATGTTTTATTTATTTTTATCTATAGCACCTGAAACAGTGATATTCAGGTAAGTGGAAGGCTCCCAATAAATATTTGTTGAATGAATGAATGAATGAACAAGCAGATGAATGGAATAGAAAGTGTAGAAATAGATCCAAATATATAAGATAATGCAAATGATAGAGGTGGCATTTTAAAACAGTACAAAATATGGATTATTCAATAGATGGTACTGAGAAAAATGGTTAATCATTTAAGAAAAAAATGTATCATCATGCCAAAATAAGTTTTAGAGAGATCAAAATTTCATATATAAAAATTCGTCTATAAAAATTCTAATCTAAACTATAGGAGAAATCTTCTGTGGTCACAGATCAGGAACTCCTACTTATTCCCAGAAGCTACTGTGATGCTTTGCCAATTAATAAAACTTCATTACATTCTGTTGTTGGAAATGTGTGTGTGTTTATACATATGTATGCCTAGAGTAAGAGGAGTGGGGGTCATCAGATAAGTAGAAACTTAAAAAGAAAGGGGGTGATAATTTCTTGAACATGAGAAAAGATGCCCTTTTCCTTAGACTGAAGGGAAGAACGATGGACAAGCAGATAACTTTGAGACAGGAGATGGGAATGTGAAGGAGTTCCCACCAGAGAGATAAGTGCAGGATGGCTAATTTAAAAAAATAAACAAACAATGCTCTAAATTAAAAGTGTAATATATAATCCACAAAGTTCCAGTCCATTGTTGACATTCAACAACGCTAGCTTGTAATTATAGGTTATTTTAACTAAATACTTTCCCTGTGATTAAGGCCTACCACCTCAGGAGTGTACCCTACAGAAGCAATCCTCCCAGTTTAGGTTGGGGCTTTAGTAAACACAACAATGCACCAGCTTCCACGGCACTGTCTGCCAGAAACTTTTTAGCCCGTAAACAAATCACTGTATTGGAACACCCTCCCTACTCACCTGATCTGGCCCCCAATTATGTTTTTATTTACCCAACAATAAAGAAAATATTGAAAGGAAGACATTTTGATGACATTCAGGACATCAAGGGTAATACGATGACAGCTCTGATGGACATTCTAGGAAGAGATCCAACATTGCTTGGAAGGGTGGACTAGGTGCTGGCATCTGTGCTTATGTAGCTTCCCAAGGGGAGTATTTTGAAGGTGGCCATAGTGATATTCAGCAACGAATTATGTAGCACTTTTTCTAAGATGACTTTGTGAACATAATTGTCAGACCTCATATATACTTCTGGTGAGCTCTATATAAGATGCAAGTAAATGTAAAGAACAGAGCAACCCTATAATATAAATTTTATAATAATTTTTACATTTGAGCAATGACATTGTTTAAAATGTATATGACTAAATTTTTATTATGACGTGGTCACTGTACTAACCACTTGATCCTCATTATCTGAAAAATTCTCCCAACAACACCATGATATAGGTACTAGTATTCTTTATTTACAGGTGAGTAAATGGAGGTTCAGAGAATTTATGCTATACCTACAAAGTTTACGCCTCCTAGTAGCTAGCCTATTCCAATCAATCCGTGTACAAAGGAGTCTGGAAAATTCAGGCAAGCCAGAGCAATTTCCCAACATCTGGTGAATTCGAGCTGAGCCATGCCCTTGCCACACCTTCCTTTGCTTCTGTTTTTATTATGGTGTAATCGCTTAACTTTAACCCACTTCTTGGCTGAATTTTCTTGGGTCTGATATGTGATACTGTTGTAATCATCATCATTGCTAACTAAATTTGAAAGCTTCCAAGGTGTTGAACAACATCTTTGTTCCTTCATGGTCTGGAACTTTGTGTTCTCCTCTGAAGAATGAACACTCTGTTCCCCTAAAGAAAGTTTAAAGTCTAACACTCTCAGTCGTTCTGTTCATAGCAGACCAGAGCATTTAACCAGAATTATTACTCAGTTTTAGAACCTGGACAATGAAACTCTTTTGCTCCTTAGCTTACATTGGTATTAGCTTTAAAAAAAAAAAAAGAAAGAAAGAAAGAAAGAAAGAAAAAACAACAACAATCCCTAGTGTTGATTAAAATTTTCTGAGATGAAGGACCAGTAAGTGCAGCATTTTCCAAGATGGCATTAGTAGAGGGGACTTTGCTATTCTCTTGCTTTCTCTGAAATGGGAAGAAGCTATTGAAAGAGCTGAGCAGACTAAACTTCTACTTGAAGCTAATACCAGTAAACTTCACTTTCCCTGGGGTCTGGCCATCACAAAGCGTTTATCTAAACTAAGACATAGGCCTGTCTATTGGAAATCAGAAGGTTCAGCTGCTGCAAAGCCTTTCTGAATGAATGAGAGCTAACTAAATCAAAGGAAGTGTCAGCTTCTATGGGTTTCCCTGGCAACTTGGGAAGTGCCTGGACTTTCCTAAGTACGAAGGTAAGGGGAAACACTAAGGATATTACTACATACTGGGCTCCTAGTGTTGCCAGACTGTATGCTTTATATTTTTGCCTTGTTTTAGCCTCACAACCCTGCTTGGCAGATTCTATTAATAGCTACATTTTGCAAATAAGGAAACAGAAATGAAGAGGTTAAGTAACTCAAAAGTTTCCAACTTTGGTCTTGGTCTGTGGAATGCCACAGCACATGTTTTTTCCACTATCCTATAAAATAAAGTGGTAAAAAAAAAAAAAAAAAAAAAGAATTCACATAGGCCACCCATAGTGTCAGTTCCTTATGCTGGACTGTTTGCTTACTCCTACATTTATCATACTCTGTCTTGTATTTTAAATCACCTGATACCAGTCCTATTTTCATAACTGTATTTCAAGCTCTTTGAAAACACAGATTTTATCTTGGAAAATATTATACTCTCAACATGAGGAAGAATTCAAGAAGTACCGGTATTTACTGAATAAGAGAATAAATGAATAAATAAATAAGTGAATTTTGCTCTCCTAACCCTTGGGTACTCTTTGTCTCCTACCACATGAAATCTAAATTCCTTGGTGTGATATTCAATAAAAATTAAAATGCTGGCCAACAAACAGCACCTGAATGGTTACAATGCAGCCAACCTCTGTGTCATTCCCTTTATAAACACCAGCATTCTTAAGCTCCACAATAACAGACAAATGATAAGGAGCAGAGTCAGAAGTCAAACCCATGTAGTCTCACCCCTAACTCTATACACTAAATCCTATATCCCAGGGTGCCTCTCTGGCACTACCTAGTCACTGAATCTGAACTCCTGCTTCTTCCCAGCATATATCCTCCAGCTGGACTGGTTCCCTTATTGTCCTTCCTTCCTTTCTATAACCCGTTCCTGATTTTGTTCCCTGCTCCTCTAGTGTCCTTATCCTTCCTTCCCTTGTGTTAACTACTAAAGCTCCAATTTCAAGGTACGTATACTAACTGGAACATGTCCTGATTATTCTGGCCCTAATTAACATTTCAGTTAATAAAAAGCATGCCTTATAGAAAACTCTCAGGTAAAAGCTGCAACTCATTCCTTCCAGAAAGATATATGTAAAGGCTCAAAGGGTTTGTGAAATACTGGGCAATTTGCCTAACTTATCTGGGAGCTTGTTTCTTTCTTTTTAGCTCAGATCACTCTGCATTGGAAAAGCATATATAGTAGCTTTAAATTAGAGAAACCTGGTGGACACTATTTTTACCAAATTAAAGAATTAAAATTAAGGAAGTTCAAATTAACCTCACTGAGAATGGAGCTAACTAGCATCAGGAAAGTTCTAATACAGCGTCCTGAGAGGGACATCATTACTTAAGGACCAATCCTGCCATGAGGAACCCTCAAAAAACACAAACTAAGTTATTTCTATGAAATACCTGGCTTTGACTCTTTAAAAAATATCAGTATTATGAAGGTAAGGAAAACCAAAAGGAACAGGTTAAAGGATGTTAGAGAGACAATAACAAAATGTCCTTGAATGAACATTCAAGTTCAGAAATAGCCAAAGTAAAACCAATGAATCACTGACATAGTAATTAGTAAAAGTTTATTGCACACACACGAAAAAGATAGTTCTCGGAAACTGAAGCCCTCAAACGAAAACATGGTTGAGACTCAGGGGTATATTGTTATAAAGCAGCTTATATAGTGACTGTTGACTTTTCACAGTGGTTGTTACAATATTAAAATTTTCATAAATCATAGGGAATGGGTCAGTGATTACTTCATATCAACCTTGGGAAAAAGTTCAAGTTTTGCTTATGATTTTCAAAGGCTTAAGTAAGAAATGTCCCAGGTAAAGTTAGTCTAAACTTTGTTAGACTAAATTAAGCTTTGTTTATATGACTAAACTGGTTTTGTCTCCTCAGAGAATTTTCAAGTTTTGTCTGTTTTTTATTTTAACAGACTTCATTATGATAAGAGTATTGTTGAGGCATTTGTTGAAACTGGAATATGAACTATAGATTATTTAAGAATATTATATCAGGGTTAAATTACTACATATGATAACAGTGCTATAGTTACTAAGAGAAATCTTTTGTTCTTCAAAGATACACACTAAGGGTGAAGGGGTATGATGTATTCAACATATTCTCAAGTGATTCAGAAAAAAATACATATATGTAGCAAATGGGGAAAAGTATAACAACCAAGGAATCTGAGTAAAGGGCTTGTGGAAATTAATTGCACTATATTTTCAACTTATTCTGCAAATTTTAAATAAAAAGTTAAAATAATAATTTTGGTAAAATATTGATAAGATAAACCCAGAAATACTCAAAGAAACTTTTAACTTTGGTGGGAGGGGAAGAGGGAAAAAAAGTTCATTGAGGAAAAGAAGAGATAAAGTTGTAAAATAACAAGATTATAACGGGTGTCCCAAAATTCACGCAAGAAGTAATTTTGATAGAAAACACAGGTTTATAGTTAAAAATTGTAAATTTTTTATTGATTCATAAAGTACGCAGTATAGGATTATGTATGGAATAACATATCGGGTAAATGGCCTCCACGGCTTTGCTGGCACATACGCATTCTTTGGTTATTGCCTGACCAGCCGAATTTTCAAAGAAGAATGGTCCGATGAAGCCTCCAGCCCCAAATCCACACCAAACAGTGACACGTTGTGGATGCATTTATTTCTCAACAATCACCTAGGGTAAGAGGTGAGTCCTCCTCAGCAAGCCAGACCTCCTGGTCAAGAACATGAAGATCAAGTCCCTGGTAGAGTTCTGTCTCTTCTCCCAAGATCACCAACTTTTTTTCTGGGAATATCTCTCAAAGATGAAGTTAAGAAAATTAGGCCTGTGTAAAATGCATAGACAAGGTAATGGAGAATTGTACGGCTGAAACTTATGCAATTTTACCAACCAATGTCACCCCAATAAATTTAACAATTAAAAACAAAAAAAAGCAGACCTGTGCTGGCTAGTGGGCCAAGCCCAAAGCACTTGCTGCTATCAGGAACTATTATACAAGGTATGGGTGTTAAGTGCTCCAAGGAGACAGCCACCACCATGTGCAGGGCCATGGCCCTGGCCCACCACTCCACAGATGCAGGGTGGCCAGGCTACTGGGGGGTGGGTTAAGGTCCACATGCCCCAAACTATTCCCTGCAAGGCAACAGGCCATTGCATCTCCGTGGTGGTGAACCCCACCCCTACCTTCAGAGGCACGGCTATCATCTGGGCCCCTGGGACCAAGAAGTTGCCGAGGATGACTGGTATGAAGGACTGCTACACCCAGGCCAAAGGCTGCACTGCTACCCTGGGCAACTTTGCTAAGGCCTCCTCGTATGCCACCTCCAAGATGTACAGGTATCTCACCCATACACCTCTAAAGAGACCATGTTCACCAAGTTTCCCTAGCAGGAATTCACTGATCTTCTAGTAAAGAACCACAGGACAGTCTGTATCCAGAGGACCCAGGCAGGCCCCCACTATGGCCACCACATATTGTTCTTATACAAGGAAAAGAAAATGAATTCACGAAGCTTGTAAAAAAAAATCATCTGTGAGATGTGTTTACTATACAGAATCCTGGACCTCAGCATCAGACATTCTGATTCAACAAGGGCCGCTGCTACCGTGATTCTCAGCCCATACTCAGGCCCACAAACATGGTGATGTATTATTATCCTCCTTGGTCCCATGAAGGTGGTAAGTCCCCTAGCAAACACTGCTAATGGTTGAGGTAGTCTAGAACCACCAGCCAGCAAGTCCAGATTCTAGCAAGCCTGCATGAAGCCTTGTGCAACCCACCAACTAATATTCACATGCTTCTGTTAGAAATTTCACTTTCTCTTTTTTTTTTTTTTAAGATTTATTTATTATTTTTGACAGAGAGAGACAGAGACAGAGACAGAGACAGAGAGAAAGGGGAGGGCCCAGAACAGTCTCCATAGTTGCACATCATCCGTTTTTTCCACATAGTTTTATTCCACAGGTGGGAGTGGGGCTGCACAGGGCAGGAACTGGGCTGGGGTCTCACCCCGGTGAGAACTGAACTGGGGGCACTCCCCAGTTCAGCATATGGGTCAGCACGGGCCAGGGCCGGGATTCGATCCTCGTCCCCAGTGCTGCAAAGTGAGAACCTAACCCACTGAACCATCCCGGCTTCCCCAACTTTCTCTTTTTTAACTTCTCTATATTCTGTATTCAGTTAGTTGTTAATTCTTGATTTCTAACACAAAGCCTCTTTTTCACTTGCACGCTTTCAGGCCCTTTATAACTAACTGTCCCCAACTATTAGAATGGCCTTAAATTCCTGCTTTACCTATTAGAAATCCATTTTGAGGATTCAAAAATCTTCAGAGATCTTTTATTACCAAAAATCCAAATCCATAAATTTCAATAGCTCAGACTTCATTCAGTTGAAATGTAGATCATGAAACAGTATTTGATGACTCCAGGAAAAAGAAAATGGTAAGATATGAATTCAAATATTACTGGAGAACTGAACTGAAAAGTTTTATTTGTATATTGAATATATTTTAATTTCCCAGGAAGTGGCCAGGAGAAAAAAAAAAAAAAAGATAACGGCACAATTCTTTGAAAAGTGTTTGTATATAGTTGTCTACGTGAAGTAAATCAATTTTCGATGTTGCAAAAAAACAAAACAAAACAAAACAAAAAACACTTTATGTACATTTTTGTAGGGGTTGTATTTGGGTCCATTTTGAGGCTCTGCAGTTTGCATGTGTTTCAAAGCAGTTCAAGAGTTGCAAAAAATATAAATTAAAAATTAAAAAGGAAAGAAGACATGTAGAAACGCTGCAGAGAAAAGACAGTTTTGCTTTTTAATCTTTCATATTTTTTAATTTTTTTTGCTCTTTAATCTTTCAATTGCTAAGACTCCGCAGAGGGTCATGTTGCAACTCTGGGCAACACTCCTGGCTCGCGGGTCAGGGTGCGCGCGCTCCGCACCCTGGGGGCCGCGGGAGGCTCTCTGGGCGGGGCTGCACAGTGGCACCCCGCTGACAGTTCCCATAATAGGTGCCCCGCCCCAAAGTCACAAGGAAGTAGCGCCCGTCGCCCTGTCACCCTTCGCTTCCTAGCCATGGCCTCTCGCCTCCTCCGCGGGTCCCTGCGCTTGTGGGGCGGCCGGTCCGCGAGGTGAGTGCCCACCGGCTCCGGTTGTCCGGGCCGAGAGGCTGCGGGGCCTGGGCGGCGACACCCACGCGTCCCTTCTCGGGGCTTGAAGCGGGGCGGCGCGCGCTCGACGGGGTGGCGGCCTCGGCCCGGAGGCGGCGCCGTGGGGGCGGAAGAGGCTGAGAACGAGTGGGACCCACGTGGACAGGGGTCTGGGCGCCGGCCCTGCGACCCTGACCGCCCAGAAAGCGGAAAGGGGGTTTGCCAGACCGTCCCCTCTCTGGCCCCCCTGCAGCCCCTCCGTTTCTGGACTACATTTGGAAGAGATCGCGCGAGGGTGGGGGCGGGTGGTGACCCGTTGGGCGCTGATCCGTGAACACCCGTTGCGACCTTGGCTCCTAAAGCTGTGGCTGGAGGCAGCCAGCCCCCTCTGGGGCCCTGAAGCGCGGGGCTCCCATCGCCTCGCCGAGCTGGAGAAAGCATGGGTGCTGACCTGCAAAAGTGGCTTCCAGAAGCCTTCCCGGGACAGGAAAGACCGGGCGACGGCCCCATCACACAAGGAAAATTGAGATTTATTGGAGATTTATTTTTAAAAGCCTTTAACTGATTCAATACATTGGAATTAGTGGAGACAGTTTCTAAGTGACCCAGTGACTTAAGGTAGTGTTTATAAGATCAAAAGCTTCAGATGCCGTGGGACACTTAAAATCCATTCCCTGGATAAACTGGAATCACTTTTCCCCTGAGGGTTCACTATTTAGAAGGGTAACAGGACAAATAAATTAGCTCATTACAAGACTGTGGTACTCTAAGATGCTATAGGAGCAGCCAGACAAAATGCCTGCCCTTCCTGAAGCGGGTTGGGAAGGCTTCGCCGAGGAGGCGACTTTGACTTAGCATACACATACTTTGCTAAATTCTTACCTAGAACTTCATAAGACAGTGATCCTTAAACGTTTTGGTGGCAGGACTCCATTATGCTCCTGAAAATAGAGGATCCCAAAGATCTTTTGTTTATGTGGGTTGTATCAATAGACATCAATTACCAGTAGATATCTACAAAACTGAGAAATTTTACAAGTATTAACATTTAGTGCATTTAAAAGTAACAATATTAAACCCATTACTTGTTAACATAAATTACAATTTTATGAAAAATAACACTCCCCTGCCCCCCACCCCCACCCCCACCCCCAAATGAGAAGAGTGACATTGTTTTACATTTCTGCAGATCCTTTAATGTCTGCCCTAACAGACAACTCAACTCTCGCATCTGTTTCTGCATTAGGTCTATTGTGATAGTTATGTTGGTTGAAGTATAGGAAGAAAATCTACTCTCATCTAGAGAATACTAGAAAAAGGAGGACCTGAGGGACCCTCTGAATGGGTCAGGAACTATAATATTATTTATGACAGGCTTCTTAAACTTTAATGTGTGCATGAATCACTTAGGGATGTTGTTGAAATACATGTGATTCAGGAGGTCTGAGGTGAGATTTGGGATTGTATTTATAACTAGCTCCCAAATTGACAAGTGATGGAGACTGTCTCGCTTTGATAATGTAAATGAAGTGTTTAATAATTATTATTATAATTAGAGTCTAGCATGTTAAATTAGTAGTAGTTTATTGCCTTAGGAAAATAATGGCCAATTTATTCAGTACAGATTTCCTAGTTTTTAGAGAGAAAAGGGGTCAATTTATTCAGTGTAAGTTCCTTGGTCTTTAAGAAATGGATGTTCCAACAAACTTGCTGCCAAGTGTTTTATTTTATTCCCTCTGCACATTGTCTCTGGGACACTGCTGACAGATCTGAAAGTTTTTCTTCTATCACTTCTTTCTGTGTCTTGTGTCTTTTTTGTCTGTTTGTTTTTTGGGTTTTTTTTATTATTATATTTTATTGTTAAATTTAATGGGGTGACATTGGTTGGTAACAATTAGGTAGTTTCCAGAAGTACAAGTCCACATCACATCACCCGTGCATGCATCACATTATGTGCCCACCTCCCAGAGTCAGGTCCCCCTCCTGTGTCCTGTGTCCTGGTGTATTTTACTTAGAAATATTCCAGAAGTTTCCTTAATATAACATGGGATATAAAATTTTAAAATTGAGGCATACAACTTGGATGTAAATTCTGCTCTTTTATTTACTACTTATTTTGGCAAATGATTCAGTATCGTAGAGCTTCAGTTTCCTAGTCTCAGTGCATTTTTCCCCTTGAGGAAAAATCCCAAATATAGAAAACCTATATGGACAAATAAATGCATCATTGTGTTATTTCTACTATGAAGTTGGAACCAGTCATTTTGATTATGAGATAATGTAATTTTAGTCTGTCTATTTGATGTAAAGGCACGGTGGTCAGAAAGAATAAATATTTGCTCAAATCTCCATTTTCTAACTTAACCTACCCTGAACGCACTATTTCATACTACAACTTTTGTCCCTGCCCTCTCCCAGACACACATACACTCTGATCCCTGCTCTGTTAACCCTCTCCCCACCCCCCACCCCATAGTACATAGTACATATCACCTTCTAACACACTATATAATTTGCTTCTTTATTTATCATGTAGTATTATTCAGTCTTCTAGAATATAAGCCCAAAGACAGAGATATTTGTTTTGCTCACTGTTGTATCCCAAGTTACCTGAGCAGTGCCTGGTACATAACCTCTCAGAAAGTATTTGTCGACTAAATGAATGAATAAGCCATTAAAAATGATTATTTTAATTACAGAGTATCAACCAGAAACATTTTTATGAAGACAAAAGGCAGACTAAGTATAATAAATAATTGTATTAAATGTTCACAACTAAAGATTACCACTTAACTGGCATCTCAGATTGTATTCACAAATAAAACTCAACTAAAAGTTGCATACAAATGATAAACCTAAAACAAAATGACACCAAATGTGTATTAAAAGTATAAATCTTCTCAGGCTGACATAACAAAGTACCATAGACTAGGTGGCTTATACAACAGAAATTTATTTCTCATCATTCTAGAGGCTGGATAGCCCAAGATTAAGGTGCTGGCCAATTCAGTCACTGGGATAACCTTTTTTTTTTTTTACTAATTACCTTCTCAAAACCCTATCTCCAAATGCAATTACATTGGGAGTTAGAGCTTCAACATATGAATTTGGAGTGGGGCGGGGGAGGGTCACAATTTAGCCTATAGAATTAAGCAAAGATATAGAAATTAGAACAAAATAACCCATTTCAGGGGGAAAAAAATTTGAAACAAGTTAATTGCCAGTAAACAAGACTACGTCTTTTCTGGACAAAGACTAAAAAGCAGGGTTCAACAAAGGGAAAAAAAGACAAAACAGAATTTCAAGCAGAACAGAAAAACATCCTTTGGCAATATTTGAATATGTGGTATCAATAAAAAGTTTTTTAGATGTGAGCTTGAAAATGTACAAAGTGGGGCTGCTGGAATAGCTCAACAGGTTGAGCGCTTGCCTTGCGAGTGTGAGCCTCGGTGATCAAATCCTGACCTCGGCCTCTGCAAACCCATATACTGAACTGCGTCACAACTAGTAATTGGCAGACTCTGAGGTGAAGATTCTCACCTCCCATTCAGGAGGCCCTCAGTTTGGTTCCTGCCCTGTGCAGCTGCAAATCCACCTGTGTGGAATGAAACCATGTAACCACTAACAATGTACAACTATGGAGACTGCTCTGGACTCATCCCCTTCTCTCTCTTTCTCTCTCTCCTCTCAACAATAAAATAAATCTTTAAAAAAGACAAGAAAATGTATAAAACAAGCTACACAGATTTGCAAAATCTTTTTAAGAGTACTGCAGGGGCAAGAAATCTGAAGACCATTGAACTAAAAGGACTGCATAGCAGTCTCATCTTAGACTTAGTATAGGTGGTGTAGAGAAGAAAGGGTCTGTTTCTGAAGACCTTGAAAAATTTCATACTAATCCTTACAAAGTCTGATGGGCATTTTGATTTTGATATACACCCAGATTGGCTCTAATGTAGCAATAACATCAACATAGTTCATATCTTATGCACCTGCCATTTGAAATTGTATGATTCTGGGTAAAATATTTGTTAGGAGGGGCAGGGCTTTGCATTATTGTAAACACTGTATGTGACATGAAGAGTTAACAGTATAATTTTGTTATAATAATTGAATTTTGCATAAGTTAATCCACATCATGTGACAACACTATTTTACCTCAACTCATATGTGGTTAGTTCTAGGCATGTTTTCCTCTATAGATTTGGAAGTGGAGAGTTAAATACATAAGGGTGAACTACTTACTCTCATACTGGCAATGTAGGTCCTATCAAAAGTGGTGATGCTCAAATTTGAAAAGAAATGTCAAATTTCAGACTGTTTCTCCATGCCTCTAAAGTGTGCTTGGGGAAAAACAAAATTGTTTTTCCATGTTGTTCAGTGACATTAATTTGCATATGAAGAGTAGCAATTCACTTAATTTTTTTTTAAAGATTTATTTTGTTTTTGACAGAGACAGAGAGATACAGAGACAGAGAGAAGGGGGAGGGCCCAGAACAGTTTCCATAGTTGCACATCATTGGTTTTTACACATAGTTTCGTTCCACAGGTGGGTGGGGCTGCACAGGGCAGGAACTGGGCCGGGGTCTTGCCGCAGTGAGAACTGAACTGGGGGCACTCCCCAGTTCAGCACATGGGTCCACATGGGCCAGGGCCAGGATTTGATCCTCAGTCCCCGGGACTGCAAAGTGAGCACTTAACCCACTGAGCCATCCCGGCTTCCCCTCACTTAACTTTTTTAATGTGTGTGTGTGTATACATTAAAAAAATACATATGTGTATGTGTGTGTTATATAATTTTTTTTTTTTTAAGATGTTCTCATTCCGGAGGGACAAAACGTCTAGAAACACCTTCCGCTAAAAAATTAACAGATATAGGAATTAGAAGAATCTTCTCTTCAGAGCATGACATTTTTCGGGAAAGTGTAAGGAAGTTTTATCAAGAAGAAGTGATTCCTTATCATACAGAGTAAGTGGCATATTTTCCTTAATGTATAATTAAACGTACAATAAGGACCATTTTCTAGAATGCTGTTTGTTCTACAGAAAAAAATAACCATTCAGTGCTTTAGAAACTTTTTACTGTCTTCAGTATAATATTGTAAGATTATGGGATTTTTTAAGCTAGCTCAAAGCTTTGTAAATGAATTTTAAAATACTTCAAAAATAAAAAGACGGTCAAATGGTACAAATTTCTAGTCATGGGGGTGTAATGTACAGCATGTTGACTATAGTTAATACTACCATATTGTATATTTGAAAATTGCTAATAGAATAGATCTTAAAAGTTCTCATCACAAGAAAAAAACTGTAACTGTGCATAAGGATGTATGTTAACTAGACTTATTGTGGTGATCATTTCATAGTATATACAAATAACAAATCATTATGTTGTTGTATACCTGAAACTAATATAATGTTATATGTCAATTATATCTCAATTTAAAATATTTGAAAATCTACAAATCAGTGTGAGAATGGTATTTTTGGAAACTGGTTAAGAGGCAATAAAATATTAGTCAATTCCATATTCTTTTTTTGCTTCATGAATGAATTAAAATTCATAAAAGCTCAAAAGGGCAACATAATGCAAATCTTCATAGGCAATTGGCTACCTCGTATTTTTATTACTAGATGAGATATTGATTGATTAATTAATTACTGATTACCTATTTTATTGACAAAAAAAACTGTCACTTCTATTAAAATATGATTTTTCTGTGTTTCCAAAGTTACTCAATGCTAATAAATTTACTTTAGTACAATTAGAATAGTTTTTAAAAATTATTTTAAAATTGTTCCCATTAAGTGTTTATTAATACTTCTTGGTAAGAATAACCAAAACTACCTAAACTCTGGTGCCACACATAACTAGTCTTTGATGAAAAGAAACTAGTTTTTTAAAAACAAAAGAAATGCAGTAAATGTCACTTTAAGAAAATGTTTTATGATTTTTTTTTTTTATTGTTTTAAATTTCATTCCAGAAAAATTGTTGGTGGGGAATTGAAGTAAAAATGTAAGAAGCTGACAAATTGGAGTCAATTATAAGAGTATTTCCAAAGCTCATTTAGGCATTACACAAAACACACCAAGACAACACATGCTAATCAAACTCTTTATTTTAAAATTTCTTGAGCTATCTGTATTTACCTTTAATCAGTATCTTCAAATATCCCTTACTAACTATACACGTACCTAACTACTACTTAAGAAAATAATTTTGTATATTCTTTAACTATCCCCAGCTAGCCATCCCTTTCCTCATCACACCATTATCATTTTTAAAGAAGAAAAGCAGGGGTTGAACAATCTTACCCAAACATATAATCTTTTCAGAAATTTATATGATAGAGCTATGCTGTAAGCTGCTTCTGCTCTTCTGTTCTTCTTACTTAAACTGTAGTAGCATTGCCTGCTAACACTTAATAGAAATGACAGCTTTTTTATATGCTCATCCCTTAAGTCCAGCACTTTAAGGACATATGCAGAAGGCCATTGCCTTTGCCAAAGAAGTTGGACAAATTCCCATGACTGTGTGGCACAACTCAGCTTGCCCCTAAAAGTACTAGATGAGAGAAACTACACCCATGAATATCAGTGGATACAATTTGCAAGTCCAATAAATAGTCAAGAGCAGGAGTAGGGGCAGGGAGAGTGGAAAATATGAAGAAGTAAGGAAGAGAAGAAGATCGAGAAATGATAAAAGAGTCAGAAGGAAACAGAAGTGTATGGCCAATGTAAACAACAATTAGCTCAAATTAAGGGACCAGTTCTGCACAAAATCATTCATCAGTTCCAATTGTCACCATTTATATAACATGAAAAAAAGGTTTTCTGATTTTAAAACATTTGTTATTTGCAGATGGGAGAAAGCTGGAGAAGTGAGTAGGGAGCTTTGGGAAAAAGCTGGAAAACAAGGACTACTCGGTGTCAATATTGCAGAGCAGCACGGTGGCATTGGTGGGGACTTCCTTTCGACAGCTATTGTTATGGAGGAACAGTAAGTAGGGGGATAGTTTGTAAGCACACTGTTCAACTTTCTGACATGAGGGTAAAAAATGATTTCTAATCTTTTTTTATAAGAGAGAAAATTCTGTGTAAAATATGAAAGTTTATACCACCCATACACTCTTGCACATTTTTTAAATGTGAGAAGGTAAGAAAATCCCCTAAGTTGTTTAAATAGGTACTGTTGAGAATTAAAGAGATAGTTTCATTTCTCATTGATCTATATAGTTGTTTTCTTTTCTTTTAAAAAGAGATTTGAGGGGAAGCCGGGATGGCTCAATGGGTTAAGTGCTCACTTTGCAGCCCCAGGGACCTAGGATCGAATCCTGGCCCCAGCCCGTGCGGACCCATGTGCTGAACTGGGGAGTGCCCCTAGTTTGCTTCTCACCGGGATGAAGACCCCCGAGCCAGTTCCTGCCCTGTGCAGCCCCACATCCACCTGTGGAATGAAACTATGTGGAAAAACCAATGATGTGCAACTGTGGAGACTGTTCTGGGCCCTCCCCCTTCTCTCTGTCTCTGTATCTCTCTCTGTGTCAAAAACAATAAAAAATCAAATCTTTAAAAAGACATTTGAAAGAGAACAGAAGAGTGGAAAATTATTTTCATAATATATTCTAAAAGTTTAAATTATAAGAACAAATAAATGGGGAAGCCAGGAAGGCTCAGCAGGTTGAGAGCTCACTTTACAGCCCTAGGGTTCTGAGGACCGAATCCCAGCACCCGCCCATGCAGACCCATATGCTGAACTAGGGTGTACCCCCAGTTCAGTTCTCGCTGGGGCAAGCTTCCCATGTGGGAGGCCCCCAGTTCGGCTCCCACGTTGGGCATGCTTCCCATGTAGGAGGCCCCCAGTGGGGGGTTGTGCAGGGCAGGAGGCCCCTGGCCCAGTTCCTGCCCTGAGCAGCCTCACACCCACATGTGGAATGAAACTATGTCAAAAGCTGATGACATACAGCTGTGGAGACTGCTTTGGGCCCTCCCCCTTCTCTCTCTCTCTCTCTCTCTCTCTCTCTCTCTCTCTCTCTCTCTCTCTCTCTTTCTCTCTCACTCTCGCTCGCTCTCTTGCTCTTGCTCTTACTCTCTCTGTCAAAAACAATAAAAAATCTTTAAAAAGAACAAATGAAAATTTCAGGTGAAAAACGGGCAAAAAATCTAAACCAACAATTCATTAAAAAAAGAAATGAAG
Source organism: Craseonycteris thonglongyai (assembly GCA_004027555.1). Lineage (NCBI taxonomy): Eukaryota > Metazoa > Chordata > Mammalia > Chiroptera > Craseonycteridae > Craseonycteris > Craseonycteris thonglongyai. The sequence continues at coordinate 45,125 of PVKE010003251.1, forward strand.
ATAGGTTTTTTAGCTGAAAATTTTTATCCTTACTACCAATCAAAGGCAAATTAAGTTAGCCTCAGGGTATACAAAACTTAGTAAAACAAAAGATTGTAATACCGAGTGCTGATGAGGTTGCAGTGAAAGTCACATGTTCATATATTTTTGGTGGCATTATATAATAGAACAATAAATGCTTGGTGGATTAAAAATATGGGTATACATAAAAAAGTAAAATATTTTTGCTCTTTGATCTAGGATGCTGCTTTAGGGAATTTATCTTAAGGAAAAAATTTAATTGAAAAAGTAGCAGCTATATAGAGAAATTATTATCATGTCAAATCATAATCACCCAGATTTGGACACAATCTAAATGTCTGGCAGTAGGAGAATGAATGAGTACATTGTAGTACGTAAGCAATTTGTAATATTCTGCAGTTATTTAAGATTATTATTATGACAACTATGAAGCAAAGTAGAATATTTTCATATCATATAATTTAAAAAGAAGGTAGTAAATGCAAAATTTATATTATGACTGTAGTTATATTAGAATGTTTCAGTATGGTAAAGGTATTTTCATTTTGCCAAAATGAAAATGGTTGCTGTAAAAGGGTAATAAAATTGTAAGTGATTAATATTTTTAAAGTTTTATTTTTATTGTTTTTGACAAAGAGAGAGAGAGAGATACAGAGACAGAGAAGGGAGAGGGCCCAGAACAGTCTCCACAGTTGCACATCATTCGTTTTTTCCAAATAGTTTTACTCCACAAGTGGGCGTGGGACTGCACAGAGCAGGAACTGGGCTGGGATCTCACCCCAGTGAGAACCGAACTGGGGGCACTCCCTAGTTTAGCATATGGGTCCACATGGGCTGGTGCCAGGATTCGATCCTTGGTCCCCGGGGCTACAAAGTGAGTGCTTAACCCGCTGAGCCATCCCAGCTTCCCCTAATATTTTTAAACATTTTATATTTTTATTCACTAAATAAATATTCATCAAACTATTAAAGTACTATTATATGCTAGGGCCAGAAATAAAAAGAATAGCAAAAACTAAGAGAGGAAACCTTCAGGAACTGTATAGGTTTGGAGGGAATAGGCCTTTAGCATTTTGTTGCTTTTTAATTGAATACCACAGAAACTAAAATCAGAAAAAAAATACTTATTTTGTGCTTTAAATTTTGTTCTTTCTTTTTTTAAGAGCATATTCGAATTGTACAGGCCCAGGTTTTATTCTTCATTCTGATATTGTCATGCCCTACATTGCAAACTATGGCTCAGAAGAACAAATTAAGCACTTCATCCCCCAGATGACTGCAGGGAAATGTATTGGAGCCATAGCAATGACAGAGCCTGGGGCTGGAAGGTAAATGAACATTCAATTGGTTTTGAAGTGTTGGAAGCAATGCTCTAACAGCAAATATTTACTCTGCTTGCTTTATGCAAAACTATGAGCAGAATGCTAGGAGGAATACAAAGATGAACACAACACAATTCACACTCTCAAGTAACTTCAAACTCCAGTAGGAAAATAAGGCCTTGTAATACAAATAGCAATAAGCAGATTGTAATATCTGCTGTGTCTCAGATCTTAATATAGTGTAATGCAAATAAAATGGTGAGATATGAGTTGAATTTGGTGCATGACAAATTTTAGATGTGTGGCATTCACATGGAAATGTGTAGCAGGCTGTTAAAAGTGTAGATTTGGAACTCTGAAGACAGGCTGGACTGACAATAGGCTTTAGAAGCCATTCATGAAAATGAATGTATTTGACAGTTACTTAGTAAGTACCTTCATTGTACCATGTATACAGTGGTAAATGAAACAGATGTGGCCTCTGCTTATTGGGGAAAATGACAAGAAACAAATGAACAGATATATTCACAATTATAAATTGTGATAAGTACTATGAAGGAGACAACATGCTATGCTAGAGACTAATGGTGAATATGGGTTTAGTAGGGAAGGGAAAAATGAATTTAAACATGAGTGCAAGAGGAGCCTTGTGAAAAGTGATTATATGTAAATAGATCTGACAAATGAGGAAAAAGCAGTTATTCACCTGGGGTGAAGAGCTTCCGTAAGGTAGAATCTGTTCCCCAAGTAGTAAAGCAAAAAGGATGGAAACAGACCAAGGAGGAAAGCCTGGGTATTATGCTTCATTTGAAACTATATTGAAAATATAAGAATAGAGACAGAAGGATTGAGTTTGAAGGAAACCTAGACAAGTGTTGTGTCATGAGCACAATGGGAAGTAAGTTTGAAAAGGCTGTGGAATAGGAGCAAGGAGTTAATAATGACAAGGCCAAAGAGATGTTGAGAATTGAAAAGGTCATGGCAGGCTACTGATGATCTTTTGATTGTGATTTCAGTAGAAAGGAGGGGCAGAAGTTACTTTGGAAGGGAGTGATACGGATGTTGAGAAACCAGGCTAGAGAATACAGACTGATCTTTTTCTGAGTTGGATGTAAAATAAAGTGTAGGAGGGGACAGTCGTTTGACAATTTAGCAGATTTATGTTAAGGAGAGCAGCCATGTATAGGCCAATGGGAAACAGGTAATGCAGAAAAAGGACTTAAAGATGTGACAGAGCAGAACTGAAAACCTAAGATCTTTCTGTGAAGATCAGGCCCTAGTGCTTAATTTTTTTGCTAGTGCTGTTTATTTTTATATGTCTTAATCTTTCATAGTGTCTCTTGAAAATATGCTTACATTGTATTTCTCTTTCCCAGATATGAATGTATAATTACAGGCCAATGCTGATGCTTAATTTTGCCAAAATAACAGGTTTTTACTTATTTCTTTTGCCTAAAGATATGAACCTAAAAGAGGTGGGAATTTAATCATCTTCCTTTGATTTTAACCCTCTTAGTGCTACCTTCTGCCAGCAGTACTAGTGAGAAATGCGGAGGGTAATTTAATAAAATGTATCACCTTAGGGAAAAAAATGTTATGAATTTATTATTTTAGATATCCATATGTGGTTTTTTTAGTTTTATATAAATTGAGTTAGTTAATAATAATACTATTCTTTTACATCATCTGAAAAAGAAATGTAATTATTTTAATCATACATCATACAAGAAAAAAATATAAGTTATAGCGCTTTTAACTATGGTCTACGTATGAGCCGATATATCGGCCCACCACACTTTTCACCCGAGATGCAAAAGCCGATATATCAGCCCATTGCACTAAAAGGGTTAAGATAATTCTCTAAGATAACTGGCTGATGACCCAGTATTCTGATGCATCAGATTAGCTCTGTGATCAATATGTTCTATTGCCAACCCACTGCACGTTAGCTCTGACCTAGAGGCAACAGAATAAATGATAGATCTTGACTTATCTCCATCTTAACTCATATAAACAAAGGTTTGCTAGATCTTTGTTTATTTAAATTCTCTGTCCTCATCTGTAGTTATATACATATAATTATGAAGGAAGCTGAGAATATGAATGGAGAAAAAAAGAGGCAGATTTCTTTGAAGTTCAGTGAGAGTAGTGAAAAGATAGCAAATCAGTTCGATATAAAATATCCAAGGCTTCACTGGCCCTTTCTCCTTCCATATACATAGGGAACTCCATTATGTGTAATTATATATATTTGTATGATACCTTAACATTTTATGTGTATTTCTGTTGACTTTCTTACTTGGCTTTAATAGTAACTTGTATGGAATACAGAGGCACTGTGATCCCTATTTAAAGAGAATTGGTTCCTTGCCTCTCCCATCTCCTGGTGGCTAACGCCGTTCCTAGCCTGTGACCTCATCACTCCTATCTCTCTTTCTGTGGTCACACTACCCCTACCCTTCTATCTGTGTAATCTTCCTCTGCCTCTCTCCTATAAGAACAGTTACGGCTGCATTTAGGGCCCATCCAGATAATTGAAAATAATCTCTCCATCTTAAGTTACACACCTATAATACCCTTTTTCCATATAAGGTGATATGAGTTCCAGGGCTTGGAACCTGCTATCTTTAAGGATCCTTAGTTATTGTAGGATAGTTTGAACTTGAAGCTACCTAAGTGGTCAACAATAGGAGACTGTTTTAAAAAATCATGATACGTTCACATGATGAAATTCTATGCTGCTAATAAAATGTATCTGGGGGAAGCTGGGAAGGCTCAGTGGGTTAAGCACTCGCGTTGCAGTCCCGGAGCCCGAGGATTGAATCCTGGGCCTGGCCCATGAGGACCCATATGCTGAACTGGGGTGTGCCCTCAGTTCAGTTCTTGCTGGGGCCTATGTGGGAGGCTCCCGGCCCAGCTCCTTCCCTGCGCAGCCCCGCACCCACCTGTGGAGTGAAACTATATGGAAAACTAATGCTGTCAACTATGGAGACTCCTCTGGGCCCTCCCCCTTCTCTCTGTCTGTCTTTGTCTGTCTGTCTCTCTGTCAAAAAGCAATAAAAATAAATCTTTAAAAAAAATGTATCTGATAGAAAAACACTGGATATTATTAAGTGATCAAAGTCATATGTATGGTTCCAATTTTATAAAAGTGCATATATGTGTGTGTCTTTTTCCATAGAGAAATGCTAGAAGAATATATTTTTTAAATGTTCACTTCAGGAGATAAAATAATTTAGGGAAGCCGAGATGCTCAGAGGGTTAAGAGCTTGCTTTGCAGCATAGGGGACTGAGGATCGAATCCCGGCCCTGGCCTGTGCGAACCCATACACTGAACTGGGGTGTGCTTCCCATGTGGGAGGCCCCCAGTTCGGTTCTCACCATTCCAGGTTCTGCCCCTGGCTCAAGATGGCATGCTTCCCATGCGGGAGGCCTCCAACCCAGTTCCTGCCTTGCATGGCCCCTGCCCACCTATATGGAACAAAACCATGTCAAAAACTGATGATGTACAACTACAGAGACTACTCTGGGCCTTCCCCCTTCTCTCTGTCTCTCTCTGTCTCTATCTCTGTCCAAAAAAAATAATTTATTAAATCACTTTTCTTCTTTGTCTAGAATATTGCCTGTATTTTTATATTCTAATTATGAATTTTTGTTTATCTTATAAAAATATAAATCATTTTGTATTTAGAATAATAATCTACTTTGAGTGGAGAGTTGTTACAGGAAGTGGCATTTGAAACGTGGTCTTTTTTAGATAGCTAAGCTTTTGATCAGTAGAGATAGAGGAAGCAACGAAAGTGAATAGAAGCAGGCAAGTGCAATATGATATATAATTTCAGGGTTACAGTAGACCTCGAAAAGTCATCTGAGTCAAAGTTTGGGGTCTCGAATGCTAACGGACGTTGTTATGCTCTATAAAATTTGGCTAGTTTATGTAACTTTATATATTCATTTGTATAAATAATTTAGAGCAGGGGTCTCCAAACTGCGGCCCACGAGGCCCTCTCATCCGGCCCATGGAGACCTTTTTATCTGAATAAAATAATATTAAATAAATAATTAAAAACAACATCTATGTTTTGATTCTTTTTTATTTGGACCTCGAGTGTGTAGTCAGCCCACAAACTGCTGTTTGATAGTTAATGCGGCCCGCGGGCTGTAAAGTTTGGAGACCCCTGATTTAGAGTATAATACATCAGACATAATTTTTAGTGCATTTGTGTGAACATTTTTAATATTAAAGATCAATTTTTATAATGGTGTAGCTACTTTGAATTATATTGTATACAGGGTGGCCCAAAAGTAGATATACAGTATTGTTTATTTGCATTTTATTATATTGTTTATTACCTTTACATTTGTTTAACACTGTTTGATCTTATATGTGCTCGAAATGTCTTCCATCAACATTGCAACACTCCCTGAACCTGTGTAGTACACTGTGACACACAGTACGATACAAATTCCAGACTTTTGTGATGAATATTATTGGTTCAACCGCATACCTACTTTTGGGCCACACTGTACATACTTATATAACAACATTAGCATAATTCAGTTTTTACCAATTAATGAAATTTTGTCCTTTTCTAAAATTACAGTGATTTGCAAGGAATACGAACAAATGCCAAAAAGGATGGAAGTGACTGGATTCTTAATGGAAGTAAGGTGTGCAACGAGGAGCTTCCATAGCCCTTCTCTCCAGAATAGCACCATGGGTAACAGTGTCTCAAAGACTACTCATTATTGATTCATCAGATCTAGGGACTGATACAGGAACTGAGTTTTTTGAGTTCACACAGGAATTGAGTTGTTTTGCTTTGGATACAGAACAAATTTTGCAAAATTTATATTACATGAGATCTGTTCCTCTCCTATGTTCCATTTTGCATACCTCCTCACTAATATGGAAAATGTTGTTTTAGATTTCAAACAGCCCTTTTCAAACCAGAAAAGAGTTGATAATTTTGGAGAACGATGGTTAATAATTAATAAATTTGATGTTGACCAGAAGCTGGGGAAAATGTTTTCTTGTAAACATCAAGAAGAGTTTTGAGAGATCTTGGGAGAGAAAGAAATATTTGGTAGAATTTGAGAGCCCTTCAATCTTTCTGAATCATATCAACCCACTGGTAAAATTTGAAAGCTTCTCCAGTTAAGATTACAGACAGACTCAGGAGTAAGTTTATACCTTAGTATCTAACACCCCTAATGGCAATGTCTTTTTTTTCTGTTTGTTTGGTTCTTTACCTAAAATATGTCCGGTATACAGTCGGTAAATATTTGTTGTTGATTGAGTGTTAAGAAACGATATTCATTTTCTAGAGAGCCTGTATAGGCTTCATTCTTTGAAGCACTGGGTTATTTTTCTTCTATTCTTTAATAACCTAATATATGAATAATTTACACTTTAGCTTCTTGGATAGAGTACAGAGAGAATTGTAAAGATATCTGGTTTTGTTTTCTTGAATATACTTTCCCTGAGTCATGACTTGCACGTGGCTATGAACTGTTGTGGAGCATGACAGTATACTTGGGGGTTTTCCAGGTATTCATCACCAATGGATGGCTAAGTGATGTTGTGATTGTCGTGGCAGTCACAAGCCGTGATACTCGCTCTCCTGCCCATGGCATTAGCCTTTTTCTGGTGGAAAATGGGATGAAAGGATTTATCAAGGGACGAAAACTACAAAAAATGGGACTAAAAGCCCAGGTAAGTCATAATATAAATCATACTTTGGTAAAAATATAGTTTACTCACTTTTTAATAAATATTTACAAATAATTGAATTTACTCACTTATGCCTTATATATATAGAACTACATAAAGCACAATGATATCTTTCAGTTCCAAATTCATAAAATGTGATTCTCAGAAATCATAATGGAAATTTATTTCACCATTTTTGCAACAGTATCTCTTTCTGGTGGTTAGCATGGAAGGAAATCAGGGTATTTTGAATATCTGCGTTAGAAATGGCACAATTAACTACATGATATAAACCCTCTATTTATGAAATATATTAAAGCCAATTATGAAATAAGAACAGAAAATATATTTTTTATTATTTGGTAATTTGGTGATTTTTCATTATCAAAAAGAAAAACATTTTACTTAATATGCATTAGAAGTTTTTAGTCCTCATTATGTACATAATTGGACAATATTGGAGCTAGAATGATGGTGTATTGCAGTGGGAAAGCCAGAAGCTTTGGAATCAGATGAACCTGGATTCGAATCCCTGCTTTACCACTTACTAGTGTGGTCATTAACCACTTCAACTTGGCTTCCAGTTTGTTTTTGCTTTTTTCTTAAATGGACATTATCATCTCCTTATTAGGTTATGCTGAGATTTAAATTAGATAATTCTGTACTTAATTGTATGAACTCTTAGGATACTGCAGAATTATTCTTTGAAGATGTACGGTTGCCAGCTAGTGCACTACTTGGAGAAGAGAATAAAGGCTTCTATTACCTCATGCAAGAGCTTCCACAGGTCAGAAGTATTCAAAATCTTATCTTTTAATTAGATAATGGACTGGAATAGAATAATGTGGAACTATATAAATCTGTGCATACAAAACTTGTGGTATAGCTAATCATTTGACTATAATTTAAATGTTTAAAACATATATGAGTTTTGTAGGCTACATAAGTAAATAACTGATCTCAAGGATACTTCAGTCAAAGCTTATAAGTGAATACATAGGGAAAATAGGTATTTTAGTTCTGTGATTTCTTTTTTTTTGAAGATTTTATTTTTATTGTTTTTTTGACAGAGAGAGAGAAACAGAGAAGGAGAAGGGCCCACAATAGTCTCCATAGTTGCATGTCATTAGCTTTCGACATGATTTCATTCCGTAGGTGGGAGTGGGGCTGCACAGGTCAGGAACCGGGCCATGGGCCTCCTACATGGGGCCCAGCAGGAACTGAACTGGGGGCACACCCCAGTTCAGCACATGGGTCCTCACACGCCGGGGCCGAGACTCGGTCCTCAGGCCCCAGGGCTACAAAGCGAGCACTCAATCCACTGAGCCATCCCAGCATCCCCAGTTCTGTGATTTCTTAGAATGGTTTTAGTTTCTTAACTACAAGTCAAGAATTCTTATCTCTTTGTAAGGAACTGTCAGCCAAAATATCTAGCAGGTTTGGTGGTGTTTTTTATAATACCTGGGAATCAAAGGGGAATGCTATTAAGCTCAAACTAAAAAGTTTTAGCCACATAGGGTTAGCCCTTCCATCTGTGTTGTTGGCATGTGGTTGCCGAGTGGTCACTGAGCCTTACATGCCCGCATGAGAGGCTGTACTTCCTAACAACTGGAACAGCATGAGCTAAATATGAAATTGAGACAAGGGTTATAAACACTGGCACAGAAATAGATTTAAACTGACTGTGGATACTTTTGCGCTAACAAGCAGAATTTAACCTATGCACTTAGAGGAGTTGATTTCCATAGAAATATTAGAATAGTGTGCAGAGGTCAATAAATAAAAAATAACAACTTCAGGATTTCTTTTCTCATCGATGACTAAAGAGAAGATGAAAGTTAATAAGTTACATGTATATCTATATATATTAAAGACATTCATAAATATCAAGGGTTTGCTTTAGAGAGTTATTACGGACATGTCAAAATACTCTTAGAAATCTCTATAGGAGCCTTTTTTTAATAAAGAATTAAGAAATAAGTGAATCATTCAGAGTTTTTAAAGATTATTTATAGGATTTATTATCATTGAAATTATGTTAAAATCACTTGTGTAATTAGAATAATGTTCAAGACCTAATTTTTGGGTTATAGGAAAGGCTATTGATTGCCGAGATAGCAATTTCAGCCAGTGAATTCATGTTTGAAGAAACCAGGGACTACGTTAAACAAAGAAAAGCTTTTGGGAAAACAGTTGCACATATACAGGTAAGTTTGTCATCATGGTTTAGCATTAGATGGTACCATTTACCCTTCTGAATGGGTCTAGGCTAAACATAAATATGGAATAATTTTCATAGAGGTGGTAATTAGAATCCATGGAAGTGAATGAGATCACTGAGGGAGAGAGAGTGGAAAATAAGCCAAGAGGGTGTCCTAGAACAGAGTGCTGTGGAAAATATTACAAAATTTAAAGGGGGAATAGGAAAAGAGGAGCCTACAAAGACAACTGAGGATAAACACCTAAAAAGGAGAAAACAAGTCAGGCCAGTGTTGTTACAGAAGCCAAGAGAAAATAGAATTTCAGGTAGGAGAAAATGGGGCTACATGCTACTTAGAGGGAAAACAAGATGGTCAGAATGGGCACTGGACATGGTGAAGTGGAGATTATTTCATAAGAGCCATTGATGGGCTGGTGTAGGGGTAGTGCCAGACTAGAGAGTAGAGGGGGAAATGGAAATGAGAAAGTAAAGATACTGGTGACAGGCAACTCTTTCCTGAGTTTGGCTATGATTGTTAATTGAAAGGATGATAACTGGAGGGACAAGAAGAGGAGAGTGGGGAGAAATATTTGGGGCCAAGTGAAATATTTGGAGATGATTAATTTTTTGTTATTATTAAGATGAGAATACTGGACCATATTTTAAGACCTAGAAAAAAGACTTAGTAAAGAGGGAAATATTGTTTAGACATGGAGAAGATAATTACCTGCATAGGATGTGTGAGATAGGGTGAGGGTGAGGTGGCAAAACACATGGAAAGATAGTCTGTCCCATTCCAACTGGAGATATGCTTCCTCCATTTTAATAGAAAGAGGAAAGGATGGGTATAGGTACAGCTGTGTTAGTAGAAAATTGCAAAAGCTCTTTTCTGAAGATTTGCAATTCTTTATGTAACAAGAGGAAAGAAAGAGATGTGAATGAATGGAACATGTAGGTATCCAGAGGAGAGTAAGGAAGATTTGAAATACCCTTTTCAGAGTGAGAGACTGAACTAACTAGAGAAACATAGTAACCCTCTAGCAATATTGAAGACCCAGATGAAGTTAGTGATCATGAATTTATAGTGATACCTTCTGTTTTCTTGTGTGTGTGTGTGTGTGTATCAGCTTTCTAGAAAGATTTAACTGCCTAGATTCAAGCACAGAGAGAGTGGATGATGGTGTTTAGTTAAGGTTGTGTTTTGCCAGGAAGTTTAAGATATTTGCAGAAAACTCCATAGATGGTGGCTATAATCACTAAATATGCAAATCAAATTTTAGATCCTCTAGTTTCTTTTTAAATGAAGGAACAGTTTATAAACAATGCAGTTATCAAATTGGTAAAATATTTTACCAGCAAAAAAAAAACCCACCTACATTTGGAAATCTACTTGAAACATTTTAAGTAGAATGACTTGACTGGAAGGCTTTGTTGAAGGGTAAAGGAGATGAACAATTTTGGTAGCTTTTCAGGACCAGCATTATATAAATTAAGTTCAGGTGTGGTTTAGATCTTAGCACAACTACTTGAATATGTGGTCTAAGCAAGTTATATTATCTCTCTCAGAAGTATTTTCTTATTTGTAAGACATATTAGGTGAGTAATATCAGGTGACTAATATCGCCTCAGAGTTACTGTGAGTACTAGATGAGGCACACATTTTTTTTTTTTTAAGAGTCAGAACAACTATTTAAACCTGTTATGTCACTAATAATGGATTTAAATAAATTTTTTCAGAGTGGAAAAAGTTAACTCAATGAACATATAGGCAACAAATAGATTCTAAAATTACAGTGAGTTGGTCCAGACCAGGAGCAAAAAGAAGTTGATAGAAAGGCTCTCTTTATTGGTAGAAAATGAAGGAAGACATTACCTATGGGGAATAAATAATAATAAAAGCTAACTTAGGGAGTGCTTACTTTGCTAGACAATATTCTGTGCACTTTATCTGTATTATCTCATATAAACCTCACAGTAACTCTGAGGTGATATTTGTCACCTGATATTACTTACCTAATATTTCTTACACATAAGAAAAATCATTAAAAAAAAACAAAAACACACAGCATGACTTGACTTGCTTAAATTGTGTTTCCTTAAGAGTAAGGGTATTGTACTTTATAATCCCTTTCATGTATGTATCACTGATTTATAGTGATTCTCAATGACTGCCCTCTTCCCTCAGGCTCCTAGAAATGTCAGGGATGGTGGTACACAGAGACTTAAGGTGGTACACGGAAACTTAACAGTGTTGTTAACTGTTCTGTAAGTCAGAGATTGCTTTACATAGCAACAAATTGTCTTACTCAAAATGCTCAAAGTCTCTCATTGTGAAATACTAACATACATACATGATTTACTCCTCGTTTCACTGAGCAAATATGTAGTGATTGCCTTCTAAAGGGTGCGTGCTCAGATGTAATTTGGTAGCTATGACTCTGGAAATATTAATAGCATGCTCTAGGCTTTCAACACCATGAAGGGAGTGATATTACTTGGTATCATTCACTGACTTTCCCAAAGTGGAATTAGTATTACTTGTTTCTGAAATACTACTACCACCACTTTCACATCAAAACTTTATTAAAACACGCACACCTTTAAGCCTATTTTGAATACGGTACAATAAAAATGAACCAAATATGCATAGTTTTTATTTCTTGGGAAATCTATAATTCCTGTGTTTGTGGAATTTGTATTAAATTACAACAAAAATGACTACCGTATGTTACCCAGATTGTCAGAATAGCTCAGAATGTTAAATGTGGTTTAACATTTAACTGTGAAGGATATAGAAAATTGGCACAATGTTTTTCATAAAAGAAAGTATTGTTTTAAATAATGATTTATTTATGAATAAATAAATATATTTTGATAGCAAAAAGGTAGTTTTAATCCTTTTCAAAGTACCGGTAAATGCCCTTTTTTGCCTTCTTTCAAAGATAATTTACTAAAATTTCACTAGGTGGCAGTAGCACTCTGCCTCTACTGATAGATTAGTGATAGTATTGTTTTCTAAGTAAATGTAGATGTTTTGTGATTTCTGAGCTATTTCTTCTAATCTGTTTCACCTAGGTAAGGATCTTTGAATAATACTTTCACATTGAACCTAGGAATGTATTCGTAGACAATGACTGACCAATACATGTCTATGTCTCCTATTCTAGAGCTGTATATACTACGGTTCTAATTATTAAAGTGAAATATAATATCTTTAATTATCATATTATTATTGGTCAAATATAATTTTATGGCCAAATAACTATTTAGATTTATTTCTCTTTGTTATTCTTTAATTTGAACACATTGGTTCTTTCTGACCACTTGGATGCGTTTCTAAAATTTCTTGAGAAGGAGACCTACTTAAGTAGCGATATTTATAGGATTTTTCATTTCTTGTTAGTCATACTCTCCATATTTGATGTCAAGTTTTTCATGGACTAGACAATAAAACAGTAAAATTCTGATATTAAATAATGATAATGACTGTTATTTATTGTTATTTTGCATTGAGCCTGTGTGTCAGAAACTGATGAGTGGTTTAGCTCATTTTTTTCATAGTAACTCTGTATAGCTATTATATTTATCTTTGTTTTACAAATAAGGAGATTGAGGCATAGGGAGGGTAAGTAACTTACCCAAGATTACACAGATATTCTAACTCTGGAACCTACTACTATTCTAACTCATGCACTAGTTTTACTACCCAGAAATTTAAGGTAGATAGACCTTTTTTCTTTCCCCACTTCCTTCACCCATGGTCAATGAAAATGAAAAGTCAGTGTTCTTTTCTAATGCAAACTTTAATTACTTCCCATGAGGTATGTGCTCTTGATTCTAAGGGCACAACTTATAGAAAAAGAAATAGGAGAGGAAAAAAATAACACTCTTTCCTTACATTCCTCCAAAAAGGGGATGTGCAGTTAGTTCTTAAGACCTTGTGTGTGGGATTACTTCATGATAAAATTAGGTAGCAAACCTAAGATACCATATTTTATATTTGAGTCATAATATATTAGAGTATAAATAATGGTGTTGTTTAAATGGAATAGTGGGCTAGATAACCTCTTCAAGGTGTCTTCCAGTTCAATAATTCTATGATTCTAAGAATTTTGTCATTTAGAACTCTGAAAGATACTCTATGTGGTCCATTTAGTAACTTCAGGGAATTTTTTTTAAATGCTAGCTATGGTATTATCTATTAGTGACTATTAATTAATGTTAAAAATATTGCTATGAGCCTGTTTATCATTTATAAAAAGCACCTTGCTAATAATGTGTGGTACAATTAGTAGTTGCCACTCATTAGAAAATACTTTTTAAAAATATGACACAGTTTCTGCAGGGAAGAGAAAAGACCAAATCTGCTTAGTAACCCCCAATTTAGTGCCAAGAGTATGTAAATATCTAATTTCTTTATCCCCAGAGAGTAAATTATGTACTCTTGGAGGCATGAATACCATCAAAACTGTGGATATCACTGTATGTACTGACACAAGAATTCTAAATGAGCTCATCCTGGTCTGAAATTTAACTTCAGCTTCTGGAAGCTCTCAGCATTTCCATAGGAACAGTTCACAAATGATAGAATTGTGTTTACAGATCTTGATTCTCTTATATTGGAAATAGCGCATAAATTCTCAAATGTGCCATCCATGGGTTTAGTTCAAGTGTCATTGAACTAACCAGGAACAGGCTTAGAACTCAAGATTTTTCATGGAACATATACTCATCTGTTTTCAATGTATAAAAGAGTATTTCCCCACTTTTTTCATTTCTTATTCTATCTTTAGATTTTCTGTGAGTAAACTTGGAAATGGGGGGTAGGAGTGGGGAACTTGTTAATTAAAGGGTAGAGATTTGGCCTAATTAAATATAACTGAATAGAAGAAATTAAGAAATAATTGAGAAATTAAGAGAAAGAATAAGAAGGGAAGAAGGTTTTGATGTAACCCAGCATGTTCTGAATTAGAGGCCATGATACAGAGGTAAGGGAAAGTGTTGTGTCAGACTTCCCGCTGTTTGGTTTTGGAATCATTAGATGCCAGTCACTTTGTCTTTTTCTAAAACAAGATGGGGTAAAGCCAAGGGAAAGGTAGTTGAGTTTTTCATCAGCACCATAGTTATGAGGAATCTGTCTCTCAGAGCTCCTACTCCACCTGACATACCCTATTGGTCTTGCCTGGTCCTCAGTTTTATTGCATTTCTTTTCTACTCTTTTCTAGAAATGGAAAGTACTCAAACTGTCCCCACCACAGTGATGCTGAAAGGTGTGAGAATTGCTATAACCAGTACGGTAGTAAATACAGGGCCATCATCATCTGAGACTCTGGTACCCAAAGCCTTCCTTTGAGAACTCAATCAAGGCTTTGGATTTGCCAGTACATAGGTGGGGTACATTTACTTTCTAGCATGAGTTTCACTAAACCACCTTTGTCACTAACTTCCATGCCTTTTATTCGCCACAGTGAAGATCTCACTCAAAAATTCTACAGCAGAATGTTCATAGCTAGGCCTTGAACCTGAGCAGTCAACTAGAATAGGGTGTACATTTTGGAGGTTACCCAAAGTGGAAAGCCGCTACTTCAAATCCAAGCCAATTTCCTGAAAGAGGTTCAAGAGTTGATGCTAAAGAGACCATATATTAACTTAAAGTTCAAGGTATGAAAGCCAAAAGTCAGGAATGCAAGAAAATTTAATTGAAGTGAGGGTAGCAGAGAACATTTGAGGAAGGTTTGATAGAATTATTTCCAAGAATACTATTGGTTGTTTATGGCCAAGAGGAAGAGGTATAAGGGTATGTTAACATTGACAATTCAGTTCGAGTTAGAGACTGCAAGGTAAGCTATTGAGAGCATTAAGAAGGAGGGCAAGGAAAGTGGAAGAGGGAGGTACTGAACTTTAATCTCTTCTTGAGTGTTCTGGTTCTAGTATTCTGTTGCATTCTACATATCTAGACTAAATACTTTGTAATATAAAATAATATTTTTGATGTTGTCCCTCCAGGTTGTTACTTTATTACTTTACTCCAAGACAAAGAAGCAAAATAAAGAAATATGATTACTTAATTTTATTAATAGAGAAAAATTCTTCATGGATTTAGATTCCAGAGGAAAATAGGTATTTTCAACAATTGTACTTAAGGACTAAACCACAAGATGGTGCTCACCCATCAAAGTCATGCTGTCTGTTTTTCAAAAATCTTCCCTAAATGGTCTATACGTAATTTTTAGTCTAAAACATAAGATTATTATTTCTGTATTTATTTTGGCATATTTTCTTTGAGTACAAATTTCTTTGTAATGAAATATAGTGGGTTTTAAATTTCGGTTCTTTATTTAACATGACTCTTATGGAGAAAAAAAAAAAACAACCTAGTAATTATACTTTTGTTTTGTTCAAAAAATCTTTTATTGTATAGTTTTTGATATGCTAGATGACTCAAAATATGCTCTCTATCATGCTCATTTTTATCTTTCCTTTCCTTTAAACTCAAGACAGTGCAACATAAGCTAGCAGAATTAAAAACACACATTTGTGTAACCAGAGCTTTTGTGGACAGCTGTCTCCAGCTGCATGAAGCAAAACGTCTGGACTCTGCCACTGCTTCCATGGCGAAATATTGGTATGTGTGCTACAGTAATTAAAAGGTGGTGTTTACACAGACTGTTATGGAATTCTTCCAACTTTAAACTCAACCTTGAGGGTCTTAAAGGAAGAAGGCTGTGTAAATGAAAACTAGCAGTAAGAATCAACATTTTAAAAAATGCTGAAAGTTCCTATTAATTCTATTTATAATGTGCTAAAAATTACTCAAGTTGATGTTTAACTTTTAGCATGCCATTGAACTTAAAATACTGAGACTGAAAGAGGATGACTGATTAGTTCATTCAAGAAAGTTTCATTTCACATTATCTGAAGAGTAACAGTATAGTGAGACCAAAGGATTACAATAAAACTTAAGAGTCCTGGAGTAGTTCCAATTCTTTCATTAAATAATTATAATTAAATTTAATCCTCTCTGGGACAATATTTTGGTATCTGTGAAATGAGTAGATTGGACAGGAATTTTCTAGATAGGGTGTTCTTCAGTCAAAGAAAAATTTCTGAAGTATTGACTATCCTATCCAATAAAAATTTGCATATGCTCTATTAAGTGAAAGGAAAAAATGTCCTCTAAAGTTTAAAAAGACTCATTTATAGTAAACATGATTAGCAACGGTATTAAAGATGACTTGATTGAAAAAAGACTCCTATGAGGTTTTTGTGTATTTTAAGATGCAAGAACACAATTTTCAATAGTGTCCAATCTTTTGGCTTCCTTGGGCCACATTGGAAGAAGAATTGTCTTGAGCCACACATATAATGCACTAACACTAATGATAGCTAATGAGCTAAAAGAAAAAGGAAGGAAGGAAGTAGGAAAAAAAAAAATCTCATAATGGTTTAAGAAAGTTTACAAATTTGTGCTGAGCCACATTCAAAGCCGTCCTGGGCTGCATGTGGCCCGCGGGCCACGGGTTGCACAATCTTGGTATAAATCAACTTCTAGATGTGAGTTTGGTTTGTTCTGCTTTAAAAACAAACATTCTTACATATCATTAGCCCAAAAATAACCTAGAAAAAATTCCTGTCATTATTCATTAACTTGGGTTCAGTTAAATCAGAAGTAGAGTGGTGAATATAGTTTTATGTAATGATTCCAAAACAATAAAATTGCCAGGTTGAAATTGATATGGAATTACTAGAAATTTACACTTTTGGGGGAGACATTTTACATTTACATTTATAGCAAATTCTTTGACCATTTAGAAAAAGTGTAAAAAAAATTTTAGATATTTTTGGAAAAAAAGATATATTTGGAGAGCTTATTGACCTCATTGTTCTTTGAAAACACCAGTTTATAGGCATACTGGTATTACATACTGAAGCAGAGGGAACAACTAGTTGTAGCCCAGTAAATATTTCATAAAATAACTGCTAAATAAAAAGTTCATAGAATTCCAAATATTGTTGCCCTGAATCTTGTCTGTTTATCATTATATTGTTGCTAAATGTCTTAGGATCATCTTTACCTGTCCCATGGCCTGAGTTAAAAATTATTTCAAATAGGAAAATGTGTCTATACTTACCTTTGCTTTATGTTTCCCGCTATTAAAAATAAGTTGAGGGGGAAGCCGGGATGGCTCAGTGAGTTAAGCGCTCACCTTGCAGCTCCAGGGACCAAGGATCGAATCCCAGCCCCAGCCCGTGCGGACCCATATGCTGAACTGGGGAGTTCTCCCAGTTCAGTTCTCTCTCTGTCTCTGTATCTCTCTCTCTCTCTCTCTCTCTCCCCGTCAAAAACGATAATAAACAAAAAAATAAATAAATAATACCCATGTGCAGGTTTAAAAAAGAAAAAATTCTGAATTTATATTTTTCTAAAAAGTTAAGTGAAATCTTTATCAGTTATCAGCTTTTAATGATAGTTAAGATTATTGTGATAAGATCAGAAAAGAATTTCTCAAGTAGCTCATTATACACACATACACACACATTAATAATTAATACTTCAGGAACAATAATCATTAATAAGTTTCCTATATGATGGCATGTACTTGAATAGTAGTATGTCTTCTTAGATTTTCACTTTTACTTTCAGTTTATTTCTGAAAATTCTAAAAATGAAATTTTTCCAGTCACTGGAATTTAGAATTGCAACCCTCAGGTAGGAAGTGACATCTCTGGGGGACAGGGAGTGGAGGGGAGACATATTACAAAGGCAAAAGAAACTAGATGTCTGTATAATTATTCTGTTAACTTAGATTATATAGAGAATCAAAATAAATTAGATCAAATTCAAATTTTTACTGTATCCTTTTCAGGCCTAAAGTAGCCAAAACCCAATAGTTTATACTTTTCACTTTTTGTTTCTAGCCTTAACAAAAACTCAGCCAGAAATATAATTGATAAAGTACTCATTATGTGAAAATTCTCCTGAGATTTATTTCATGTATAATTTATTCACAATTATAATTGTATCTCTGTTGGCTAATATACCTAGTTTAAATTAAGTGATAAATGTATGCATTTGATAAATAATTTGTTTCCTGATTGTTAAGCATCTCATGCAAATCCATGTCACATGTTCCCTTTCTGCTTTTTGTTTTGGTCATCAGGGCATCTGAGTTACAAAACAGTGTAGCTTATGACTGTGTACAGCTCCATGGAGGCTGGGGATACATGTGGGAATACCCAATAGCAAAGTGAGTATGCTGTTCTGTTACACTCTTCCAGACGATGTAAAGAAGGAAAGTCACTGTACTTGGTACACTGAATATAGCGGGAAAGGAGGTGCAAAATCTTTGCATTTTTCAAATGACTACAGAGTCTGAGCAAATGGAAACAGCTTTACGTTTTCAGCTCACCACTAGTATTTTTGTCATTTTTAAAGAAAGTGAAGAGGCTAGTATACTAAAGCTTGAAGCTTGACTTTATTTGAATTATTATACAGAAGGACTAATACTGTACCTCTTTCTTAATAGTTAAATAATATTTTATTTTATTCATTAATCATAATTATTGTTTATTTTTAGTTATTTTCTTTTTACTATCTCAACAGTCCTGCAGCAAACACCTTACACATTTATCTTAGAGACATGTGTTTCAATTACAATAGGACAGAGTCCCAAAAGTAATATTGTTAGTTCAAAAGTATGCACATTTAAAATTTTAATACATTTCCAGATATTTTTCTCCAGTTTGTAGCAACTCATACTCAAATGGACAATGTCTGATGGCATATCATATTATGCTATGGACATAAATGCCTTTTAAATTTTGTGCTAATCTAATGAGTAAAAATACAGACTATTTATTATTCTTCCTTTACTTGGAATTGACTGTTAATTATTTTATTTTATTTTATTTTAATTTACTGTGGTAAGAACACTTAACATGAGATCTACCCTCTTCACAAAATTTTAAGTGTTCCCTAGAGTATTGTTAACTATAGGTACAATGTTGTAATATAGATCTCTAAAGCTTATTCATCTTGCTTAATTGAAATTTGATGCCCATAGGTTAGTAACTAGCCATCTTCCTCTCCCCTTAACCCCTGGCCATGCCCACTCTTCACTGATTCTATGAATTTTACAACTTTAGATAACTCATATAGGTAGAATCATGTATTATTAGTATTTGTCTTTTTGTGTGACTGATTTATTTCATTTAGCAGAATGTCTTCAAGGTTTTTCCAGATTGTCACATATTGCTGAATTTTCTTCTTTTTTAAGGTTGTATAGTACTTGGCTGTATGTATGTATTATATTTTCTCTATCCATTCATCTTCGTATGAACATTTAGGTTGTTTCTATATTTTGGCCATTGTGAATAATACTGCAATGAACATGTGAGTGTTAATATCACTTGGAAGCCCTGATTTCAATTCTTTTGAATAAATACCTAGAAGTGGGATTTCTGAGTCATATGGTAGTTCTATATAAATTTTTGAGGAATCTTTATACTGTTTCCCATAGTGGCTACACCATTTTTGCATTCCTTACAACAGTGTAAAGGTGTTCCAATTTCTTCACATCCTCTCCAATACTTGTTTCTCTGTCTTTTTGGTTTGTTTTTTATAGCCATCCTGACAGATGTGAGTTGTTATCTCATTGTGTTTTTCTTTTGCATTTCCCTAATGATTAGTGAATGATGTTTAGCATTTTTTTCATATACCTTTTGGTCATTTATTTGTCCTCTTTGGAAATACCACTTTTTAAAAAAATAAAAATAAGGGAGGAGGCACTACAGAAGAATCAACCTGCATATGAAGAGGATCTATATTGTCATATATTTGATTATTTTCTTCAAAAAAACAAATCAAAAGTGTTAATTTTTCCCAAATGGAATTTTTATTTCCTTCAAATTAAAAGAAGTTAGATATAACTTTTTATTGTATTACACGTGCAAATTCTTGTTATTAGTTCAAAGCAATACCAGTTTGTTCAGTAGGCAGCATCCTCTTCCATATTTCTTCCTCCAACTTTATAATTTCTTCTTTGCCTCTTTACATAGCCTTTTGCCTCAGTAATCTTCCCATGGCATTTCTCCTCATCACTCTGTAAAATATACTTTTCTCTTGTTTAGCAATACTAAATTTTCCCAGGGAAGTTTTTAACATAGCAACAAAAGTCCAATTTAGTTCTGAATCTGAAAATGAGAGAGCTAAGAGGTTCTAAAATCTTTTTCTAATTTTAATATAAATGGGGATATCTAAAGCAAAAAATTATCAATCTGACTTTCAAATTTATTGTTTTGTCAAGCATAATTTAAAACATTTGATACACTCATAGTCCTTAATGAGGAAAATGAATATTTTATTAAAATTATATTTAAGAACAGAACCTTCAGCATAGATATAATTTACTAATTTTCTGTAGCTATTGGGCAGCTCATAAAGTTTTAATCTTAGGGGATATATTATTTATAACCTTTTATAAAAACTCAGCAATAAGTAGGGCTTTTCCCTTTGTGAATATAGAGGCATGAGGTAGCTAAATGATTTTTTTTTTTTTTATATTGATTCTGGGCCTTTGATTTTACTATAGCCTTTTAGAACTACTTCAAACAGGACTTCATCAAAAGCAGATTTATTTTTTATCTTTATATAGTCATGAAATCAAAAGTAAAAATTGAGTTATGCTAGCACAAATTAAATTATCACTGAAATTCTTCCTGGGTATTTTTGTGTTTTAGTCATAATATTAATTTATCTATTTCCAATATTCACAGTGTTAGGAAAGTAAAATAGTAATAAGATGTTTATCTTTTTCTACTTAAGTGTGCTGTTACAACTGCTGCTACGAAAGTATTAATAAACATGTAGTGGCTCAGTGTTTGTCTAGTTTAGTTGGGTTCTAAGAAATGCATATTAGGTGAAGAAGAGTCAACCATCTACATGGCCCATGATTAAAATGTAGCCTAAACCTTCTGTTTTCTCAGAAGCTATTCCCTCAGATAAGTAGCAAGCAAAAATTGTAAGTTGATGGCTTAGTATTTGAAATACCTGGTTTTAGTTTGAGAGATGTATGCTCCCTTTCAGGAATAATAATCCCTTTCTTAGCCAGTTTATTAGTTCAAAGATTGTATGAACTTTTAAACTAGACTACTAAATCTCTCCCCAAAGACACAGCAAGGGAACTTTTATAACGAGAGAGAGAGTAGTAGATATTATCAGAAAAAAACTAATTAGACACATTAGGCAATATGTGGAAGTGTACAGACTTTTTTTTTTTTTTTTAACTGAACTGGGGGCCTCACCGCATTCGGGAAGCACACCCCAGTTCAGCATGTGGGTCCGCCTGGGCGGGAGCCGGGATTCAATCCTCGGTCCTCAGGGCTTCAAAGCGAGCACTTAACCCACTGAGCCATCCCGGCGCACCCCAGACTGTGATTTAATAGAAAAAAACCATTCCAATTCCATCTCTTATATCCCCAGATTAAGCTATATTTACCGGTATGTGAGTGAGTGTGTGTGTGTGTGTGTGTGTGTGTGTGTGTGTCTGTCTGTATCTGTGTGTGTTTCTGAGTCTTGGTTTCATAGAAAAAGTTTCTTTTTTGTTTTGTTTTATTTTGTTTTCTGTTTTTAAAAAACTGCTTTTCAGCATGAGTCTATTTCTTTAGGCATGGGGCCTGTGAGAAGTGAGGCTTGAGCTTTGCCATTTCAAGACTTCTCTGTCATGCCAGGAAGAGCAGCCTGAGATATAGAGCTTCATCATTTGTGTGGTTAAACATTCATTCTGCTGTTATTCTCTGTTAATTTTAGTTGATGAATGAATTTAATTAGTAACCTATAAAAAGGTCTACTGATCTCTTCCATTACTTATTCTATTGGAACTTCTGTAATGTGAAAAAAAAAAAAAAAAAATGCCCAACCCAGTCCAAAAATGTCTAAAAACATTGAATTGCTAACGTAGGCTGAAATGCCTCATAGGTCCTCTAAATGTGACAGCTAGATTTTGTGGACAACAATCAAACCTGTTCAACAGAAAAATATATTTGAAAAGACAAATGTCTCAAGATTTTCAAGTTCTTCAGAAAGTAGGTATTGAGACAATCAACTTATTAAATATTTACTGACTGCTTACTCTCCATGATGAATATGAAGAAAGATACATCCAGAATTGGTCATATTCCTAGAGAGTTGGTACATTTAATTTGTCTCAAAAATTTAATTTAAAATAACAGATTTTATGCTTGAAAAAGAAATGCCTTTGAATATTGTCTACTATGAAAGTCCAAACCTCAAAAACTAGCCCTACATTTCTAGTTTAATGAAAATATTGTAATATAATAAAAAAGATACTTGCCAAAGTGGCTGGATACCTACCTTCTCATTCCAGTCTGTCGATTATCTGTTATTTGACCATTAAATAGCAACCATTAATTAGTAAACATATTAATTTCTCTGCACCTCAGTTCCTTTACCTGCAAAATAATACAATATTTATTCTCCCTGATCCTGAGCTGATAAAATGAGATGAGAAAAGGTAAAAACAACTTACAGTGTCAGGGTTACTGTCACTGCTATCAAAAATAAATTTTTGATAACATTTTTTTCCCCATTTTTTTCTCTTTTTTTGTGCCAGTGGACTCAGCTACTCAGCATTTTAACCTCATACATTACTGGAGTGACTATTAACCATTTCTCAGAAATAAGTTACTTGTTAACTTGGTGGGAATTAATATTTTCTAAACATCATTTTATACCCCTGATAGCAGCAATGGTGATAGGAATCTAAAGGAATGTTAGAAAATGTGTACTTTCTTTTCTCTTTTTTTTCTATAAAACCAGTGGATTTCAGTTTTTTTGGAAAATATTAAAGATAACAAGAAATAAAACATTTCATCCATTTCTAAATTGTAATTGGCCTATTTAAGAAAGATATGATATGTGCTGAATTTTACAAAATTAAATAAAAAACAAACAAATGTTATTTTGAATCTGTAACTTTTTCAAGCAAAACAAAGCTATATAAATAGATGATCACTATCTTAAAAGAATTTTATGATTATACTTATGGAGGATGAATGCCATACTGAAAATGAAAAAAGGTAATTTAAGAAAAACTTTTAGGGGAAGCCGGGATGGCTCAGTGGGTTGAGCGCTCACTTTGCAGCCCCGGGGACCGAGGATCGAATCCCGGCTCCGGCCCGTGCGGAACCATATGCTGAACTGGGAGCTCCCCCAGTTCAGTTCTCTCTCTGTATCTCTCTTTCTCTCTCTCTCTCTCTCTCTCTCTCTCTCTCTCTCTCTCTCTCTCTCTCTCTCAAAAAAATATATATATATATATTAAAAAGAAAGAAAAACTTCTATTGTTTGATTTTATTAAATAGTTTATAGTAATTAATAGTTACATAATGAGACAAAATTTATAATTTTGAATATATCTTATTTATTCATTCAATCATCTTCTGATTTATCTAGAGCTTATGTGGATGCCCGAGTTCAGCCAATCTACGGTGGTACCAATGAAATAATGAAGGAGCTGATTGCAAGAGACATCATCCGTGACAAATAGGCATCTGCCCACATCCTGGAATCCTATTACCACTAATCTGGTTTTAAATCTACTCAAGATAAAACACAACCTGGAAAGGGAGGGAACACTAAACATGTTTTTATATGCTGTGTTATAAAGAAATCAAATGCAAATATAAGATAAACACAGTGGAAGAAGAAACCTTTAAATCTAAAGATTTTAAAATTCTTCAACATAAAGTTTAACTTTAAATATTTTTATATAGCTAAAATGCAGAGATTTTCTGATTCTAGAAGCTTTAGTGTTTCATTTATCTCTAAAATTCTAAAAAAGCATAATTGCTGAAATGTTTAAAATTGAGACAAATAATTTTGTTGTTAAACTATAAAAACATTAATAATATATCACATTGAGTTTGAAAGGAAAATAAATAATTTAGAATACAAAATAATTTCAGCTAATTTTTTTTGCTCAAATTTCCCAAAAGAGTAGAATTCTATCACCCTACCTTTGCCTCTGTTTTTAAGTAATAGAACCTTTTCTTCAAACAAAAATTTATGCAGAGTCCCTGTGAAATGCTGATGAAGAGCTACCTTAGTTGAAACAGAAAACCTTCCTGGGACTCAGCTAAGCATTTGCCTAACTTTACCACAAAAAATGCCATTGGTTCTCTCATCTACTGACACCTGGGCGTTTAACAGATTTCCATCCCACTTTTATAGAACACAGGGTATCAAAATAGTTTTATTTTAGAACAGTGTACTTTTAATTTAATTTAATAAGTACCGGTACTTTATGTCTCCAGGCTGTTAAAAATGTGATGGCAAATGAAAGTGGCAAGATTTCTGCTAATAGACGAATAAATAAATTGTAATAAATAAATAAAATAAACAACATAATTTCAAATCATAAGTGCAGAAAAAGAAATAAAGTAAGATTTAAAATAGGAAAGTGAGGAAATGACACTTGATTTGAGACCTTAAAGCATTATAAATAAATAAAGCATTAATTTAATTTTAAACATCTGACATCATTTCAGTACTTGTCTTTCTTTGCATATACTGGTGAGACATTGAAAAAAAGTAGTTTTTAAATGGAAAAATATGTGCATTCTTGTTTAACTTAGAAAACCTAAACGTTTTATTTGATGATGTTGGTATTAAACATTATTTTTTAATGCAACCATTGTGATTGGATAGAGCAGAGGGAAGAGAAAATACTTTAATACTGTTTCTAAAATTATACACTATTGATTTGCTCATGGGTAGAAGTTTGTATGATTGCCAGATTGAATTCTTGATCATTTGCCTTAAATACCCCTATAAAATTGGTTAAAGTTTATTTTTATTAGATAGTACTGTATTTGCAGCTTTTAGCTTCCTCATACTATCAGGAAACAATATAGGATTAGAGCAGGGGTGTCAAACTCAATTAAAACACGGGCCATTTGGTGCAATAGGCAAGATTCACACGGGCCACATCCCATTTACAAACATCACCAGAACTGAGTCAGAGCATTTACACATGCCCACAGGCCCCCAGGAAAGGCACTGGGCCACGTGTATATTCGTCTTCAGTAGTTAGAGGGTTAACAAGGGAATTGTGTGTACAGTATTGCCTCTATCTCCCCTAAGCGCTATTTTCTTCATAACAATTTTTTCTATTTTTATTTTATTTTGAGCATCGTGGGCCACAAAAAATTACCGTGCGGCCCCCGGGCCGCCAGTTTGACACCCCTGGATTAGAGAGCTCAACCCTCACCCTTAAAACTGAAAGCAAAATAGGGAGTTCAGAATTTGCCTTTTAACCTTTCATTTGGTTTTCATTTTTTTAATAGCTAATTGTTGTGTTTTGCTTGTGTGGCTTTGATTGCTGTTTCCTAGGGATGAAATTTATTGTCTGATCTCATACAGTGCTAAGTGCTAAAGAAATGATAAATAATAATAGTGCTCAAAAGAACAGATTGGACCAACACAGCAAGAAAATCACAGTATGTAAATAATAAATGAGAATCAAAAAGCCTGAGTAATTTTGATTTGGGACTGAGATTTTTAAAATCATAATTATTGTTTTAAAATTATTTTTGCCCTTCTTTGATGGGTTATTGAAATGACAATATATAAAAGAAGCTGTTTTGATTTGCTGTTGTACAACCTAACTGCAGTTCTTTTTTTTTTTTAAGATTTATTGTTTTTGACAGAGAAAGAGAGATACAGAGTCAGAGAAAGAGAGAAGGGAGAGGGCCCAGAACAGTCTCCATAGTTGCACATCATTGGTTTTTCCACATAGTTTCATTCCACAGGTGGGCGTGGGGCTGCACAGGGCAGGAATGGCCGGGGTCTCACCTCCGTCAGAACTGAACTGGGGGCACTCCCCAGTTCAGCATATGGGTCAGCACGGGCCGGGGCCAGGATTCGATCCTCGGTCCCCGGGGCTGCAAAGTGAGCACTTAACCTACTGAGCCATCCCGGCTTCCCCTGCAATTCTTTACTAATCTAGTAATTTTAGTAGTTTATTACACAAGGTATAAGATTTCTAAGAGATTAGATTTTTTTCATATGTCAGTATTATTTTTGGCATACACAGCAATTATTTATTTGGAGTCATTGGAAAGATTTAACATTGAGAGGGAAACCAACTGTAGGCCTATAATGCCTACTTCTTTATAATACATGTTGAAAAGAAGTTCTCTATTTTTGAAATCTAATTTTCCATTTTTTAGGGAAAGAAGAAGTTACAGAAAACCTCACACATACTCAAAAATAGGAATGTTGCATAATGTACCTCTAGCTTCAACATTTACCAATTATTTTAAAGCAAATCCCAGACTTAATCCTATTACTCAAGCACACATATGTATTTCAGAATATTTATCTAACTGTTGAAGATATTTTTTTACATAACCACAAATCCATTATCATACTTTAAAAACTTAAATTTAGCATAGTTCCAAATTAATATTAACTTTTTCTTGGTTATATCAAGAATGCCTTTTGTGGTTACTTTATTCAAACCAAGATCCAAACAAAGGCCACAAATTTCATATTTTTGTATTGTCTTCTAAGTCTTTTATAACAGCCCTCCCTTCTTTCTCTTTTTCCTTCTCTCTTTCTAAATTTTATTTTTTTAATTAACATACAACAAATTGAGGAAGCCAGGATGGCTCAGGGAGTTAAGCGCTCGCTTCACAGCCCCAGGGACCAATGATCGAATCCCAGCTCCAGGCCCCCGCGGAACCATATGCTGAACTGGGGTGTGCTTCCCATGTCCCTCGGTTCAGTTCTCGCCTCCCAGTTTAGTCCCTGGCTTGTGGGTGCTTCCCATGTGGGAGGCCCCCAGCCCAATTCCCACCCTGCGCAGCCCCTGCCCTCCTGTGTGGAATGAAACCACGTTGAAAAATTGATGATGTACAACTATGGAGATTGCTCTGGGCCCTCCCCCTTCTCTCTGTCTCTCTCTGTCTCTGTCACTCTCTCCATTAAAAACAATAAAATTAAAAAAAAATAAATACAACAAATTTGTCCCACCTACTTCTTTTCCATTTACATACATACAGTAAAAATGGCCATTTTTTAGTTCTCTGAATTTTATTTAGCATGTGTATATTTTCATGCAACCACCAACACAATGAAGATACCAACAGTTCCATCACTACCAAAACTTCCTCATGCCCTTTGTAGTCACATTCTCCCTGTACCTTGAACCCCTGTCAATCACTGATCTGTTCTCTGTTAACTATAGCTTTGTCATTTTGAGCCTGTCATATAAATGGAATCATATAATATGTGACCTTTTAAGAATGGCTTTATTTTTTTAGCAAAATGCACTTAAGATTCATTTATGTGGCATGAATTAACAGTTTTCTTTTATAGTGCTAAATAGTATTCCACTGCATGGATGTCCAACAGTTTGTTTACTCCTTTGCCTGCTTAAGGACATCGGGGTTGCTAAGATTGAATACCTAGGAGAGCAACTGAGGAGTCAGAAAGGTAAATGTATACTTAACTTTATAAGAAATTGCCAAGCTGTGTTTTCATCTACCATTTTGCCTTCCTTCCAGCAATGTAACCGTTCCAATTACTCTGCATTGCTTCCAGCACTTGTACATTTGATTTTATTTTGTTCTAATAGGTATGTTGCGGTATCTCATTGTGGTTTTAATTTGCATTTCCCTAATGTTTAATGATAATGATAATGAACTTTAAATGTGCGTATTTGCCTTCCAGATATCATCTTTGGTGAATTGTCTATTTTTCACTTGAGTTGCCTTGTTTTGTTTTGTTTTTTAAATACAGTATAGAGCTTTGAGAATTCTTTGTATATTCCAACACTGTCAAGCAAAACCAGATTGACAGATTCAGTTAGTAAAGGAAGAAGAAGCCTTTTTGAGACTCACTTTATTGCTTACAGAGAACGTGAAAAGACAAGTAGCCAAAGGTGTCAGCTCTCTGAGACCTTCTCACAGGCTGACAGTGAAAAAAAAAAGAGGCCAGATAACTGAAATGGAATTATGGGAAACTCTGTTGCTGTGGAGCCCATTCCATGATGCTACTAAGCAGTTTTATAGCTGCAAGTATGCACTATACTTGCAGCTATAAAACTGCAGAAAGCCTCAGACCCCATTAGACAGCCTCCTTGGCAGCTAGGGAAGCAAGTGAAAAACGGCCTTGTAGCAGCACCTCACATGTCTCCCATGCTCTTGTGTTCAAGGAAGGTCACAAGGCATTCTGTTGAGATTTAGCTGTCGCTTGAGCCCTTACCTACATGGCCTATGTGGCAATCTGCAAGGCTGTGTCAGGCTCTGGCTGTTCCCCCATAGACATGTGATTTGTAAATATTTTCTCTATATGGAGCCAGTCCTTTTATCCTCTTAGAAGTGTGTTTTGGGGAAGCCGGGGTGGCTCAGTGGGTTGGCTCAGTGGGTTGAGCGCTCACTTTGCAGCGCCGGGACGGGGATTGAGTCCCGGCACCGGCCCATGTGGGAACTATATGCTGAACTGGGAGCTCCCGGAGTTCAGTTCTCTGTCTGTCTCTGTATCTCTCTCTCTCTCTCTCTCTCTCTCTCTCTCTCT
>PVKE010003252.1:6458-74075 GCA_004027555.1 Craseonycteris thonglongyai
TGCTGAACTGGGGAGTTCCCACAGTTCGGTTCTCTAACTGTCTCTGTCTCTGTCTCTCTCTCTATCTGTCAAAAAGTAAAATAGAAATAACTATGCACTGAAGACAAAAAGATAATTTCTCTCTATAAAAAATGTGAAAAGATAAAAAAAAAAAAAAAAAAAAATTAAGGTCATCACAAGCTTTGTTCACAACAAATAATCAGTTAGTGAACAATTCTGTAATCAGTTTTTTAAAATAATTTTTTTATGTTTCAATTATATTTGAGATACAATATTTATTATATTAGTTTCAGGTGTACAACATAGTGCTGAGACTCATATAACTTATGAAGTCATCACCCCATTAAATATGGTACCCATCTGATACCATAAATAGTTATTACAATATTATTGACTATATGCTCCATGCTATATATACTTTACATCCCTATGACTATTTTGTAACTATGATTTTTTTCTTTCTTAATCTCTTCCCCCTTTTTACCCACCCCTCCATATAATCAACTTTAAAAGAAAAAACCCCAGGGATGCCAGATAGCTCAGTGATTGAGCACTTGCCTCCTAATTGCAAGGTCCGGGGATCAAATCCCAGCCCCAGCCCCAGCCCATGCAACCTCCTATGCCAAACTGCATGCAGTGCAGCTGGTGATCACTGGTCCCTCAGTGAAGGTTCTCGCCTCCCATGTGGGAGGCCCCTCGTTCAGTTCCTGCCCGCGTGGCCCCACATCCACCTGTGTGGAATGAAACTATGTCACAACTAATGATGTACAACTGTGGAGACTGCTCTGTGCCCTCTCCCCTGCCCTCTCTCTCCTTTTCTCAAAACAATAAAATAAAATTTAAAAAAAGGAAAAAAAAAAGAGAAAAAAGTTCCAGATATACATTTATCTGTTCAAACCTGAGTAGTTTGAGACTATGAGCAGTTCCAATACAACCCTTTGCTTTTATTTTATTTTTAAAATAGTGAATATTAGTTGTGGCTTTCTTAATAACAGAGAAGTATAAGAACAACAACCAAAAAATGACCCATCAACTCATCACTCAAGCAGCACGTGTTGACATTTAAAAACTGTACAAGAATAAAACTATTCTTAGCTGGAAGATTTAAACAGTACAGAAATGTACAAAATGAAAAGTGAAAGTTTTCCTTCCTCCCCAGTCCCCTCTCTGCAATGTGATCACCATGAACAATTCCCTATGATTTGGTCTAAAAATATTTTGTGCCTTCCGCCAGCACATTTTTATTATATCTTATCTAAAAAATTTACATAAAACGGATCACAGTATGAATGCCATTCTTCATCTTAGCCTTTTTACTTGTATGCCAAGAATTTTCCATATGAGCACTCATAGACTCAGCACATTTTTAAATGATAGTTCCATATGTTTTCATTGTGTGGCTGCACAAGAATTTCTTTAAGCACTGTCCTACTGATGGGCACTTCAGGTGTTGACCATTTTTTCGAGTATGCAAAGTACTATCATGAGCTTCTTACACATCTTTTTTTTTAAAAATATTTATTTTATTGTTTGACAGAGAGAGAGAGAGAGAGAGAGAGAGAGAGAGAGAGAGAGAGAGAGAGAGAGAGAGAGAAGCGTGAGGGCCCAGAGCAGTTTCCACAGCTGTACATCATTATCTTCGACATAGTTTCATTCCACAGGTGGATGTGCAGCCTTGCAGGGTGGGAACTGAACTGGGGTCTCCAACATGGGAAGCACACTCCAATTCAGCATATAGGACTGCATGGGCCAGGGCCAGGATTTGATCCTTGGACCCTGTGGTTACAAGGCAAGTGCTCAGCCCCCTGAACCCTCCCTGCATCCCCATCTTACACATCTTGATGAATTTTTGGAACATTCCTAGTCATGGGTTATCTGGGTCCAAAAGTATCTTGGTGCCTTTTAAAGTGCATTAGATATTGCCAAATATCTTCCAGAAAGGTCTACTAGTCTATATTCTTGCTAACAGTGTATAGAACACTGGCTTCCTCTCACCTCACCAGCACTCAAAGAAAACTAGCATGAGACTCAGTATGAGAATGATCCAGCTGCTGGAGCCCTGCAGCTATCAACTCCATATTCACTCTTTCATCAAATATTCCTGAGCACTGACCATGTGCCAGATACTATTCAAGGTGTGAGGATTTAGCAGTTAGCTAAGGACATTCCTGGCGATCACTGAGCTTCTGTGATAGTGGGGAACTGCTGATAAACAAGCAAATCCACTATATCAGGGGCTGTAAAATAAAACAGGGTAGAGAGACAGAAAGTGCTAGGGTTGCTCATTTAAATAGAATGCTCAGGAAAGGTCTCTCTGATAAGTGGCAGTTGAATAGAGACCTGAAGGAAGGGAAAGAAATTATGTAGATATTTAGGAGAGAACATTCCAGAGGGAGCAGCACATGTAGATACCCTGGGGAGAGAGTGCTGAGTGCCCAGGAAGAGCAAGGGGGCCCGAGTGGCTGCAGCAGAGCCTGCGAGGGGCAGCGCGATAGGAACCACAGTCAGAGAGGTAGTGGGGGTCAGGTTGCATGAACCTGAGGGATGTGCAGAGGACTTTGGGTTCCACCTTGAGTGAGACAGAAAGCTGCCAGAGGAGGAGAGGGACATGATCTGTCTTGAGTCTTAATAAAGGGTCCTTATGGGGGCTATGTAGAAAAGAACTATAGAATGCTAATGGGTATCATGTGAGAACCACTGGCATTGCATACAGATTGCTGGACCAGGAAACCTTATCCTAGCCACGGACTCAAATCTCAGCCCCTGGGCCGTCTTTCTTCACTTGTACTGAAAGTGTTGGACCAATTGATGACTGACAAGAGCCCTTTCATTGCTACATCATGCTAACTCTTCCTTTGAGCCCTTTAATGCATTGGAGCTATGCTTATATTTATTTGCAATCCAACTGAAGTTTTTAATGTTGAGAACAAGTACTGCCAAGTCTAGATTTGGGGTATAGTTGCTTTTTTCAGGTGGGACTTCTATCCGCTCTGCTACCTCATCCTGCTCTCAGTGATTACAAGGTGGGTAGGACAGTTCAAAGGGGTCAAGTTCCAGCTATTAATAGAATTGTATGGGCAACAGCTATGGTGACAGTTGGTGGATTTAATTTCTCCTTGGTGGTTTTAGCGGATGCCACATCTTACTCAAATCTGGAGTGACATGTGCTTTAACTTTAGATAGATTGTAGGATATAAACAATGAAGCCTCCAAGATTGTCTTGTCCAGACTCTGACTGCTTCAGCTGAGGAGCTGGAATCAAATAGGATAATTCAGGGGGCATATTAGGACAAAGTCAAATTTCCCTGGAGTTGTGTCCAATACACTGAGAAACTCGTGTGTGTGGATACAAATTTGGTAGGCCACATCCCGTTCTTAGCTATTTCTCACTACGTGGTGTGGTCATTTGTCTAGGGAAGGGCAGGTACCCACAATGGTCGGAATTCAGTTTTGTTTAAAGGGCATGGACTAAATTTTCCCATAGGCTGTCTTCTATTCTAGGGCCAGGTCTACACAGGCAATACAAAATGAATCTTAAAAGAATCAACTATATAGTTCAGTCTAAACTTAGAATCTCATTTGTCCAAGTGTAAAGATAATTGAGGCCAAGGTAAGTTTCCATTTTACTTGCTCAACAATGATCAAGCTGAGGGTAGCCCCCAAAAGAACTGTAAGAAAAACCCTAACCTTCCTAAAATTAAAAACAATTTTAATTTTAATGGTCACTGTAAGTGACCATTAAGTTCTCAAAGGAAAAATACTCTGAATGTTATTTGACAAATTTAGATTTTATTACCGAGAAACCTATGACCAACTCTCAACCATGGCCTGAGAAGCAGCTAAATTTCCTCTGTGTGTGAGGGATCAGAGTGACAAGGTAAATAGGACTGTGGCTCAAACTTTGAGCTCCACTACAGGCCAATAGAAACGAGGGTGGAAAGTCTCACTACTTATGTGCAGGAAAATTCTGCTGTCGGCCTGAAATCTCACCTTATGTACAATAATCTCAGGTGAAGTCTCACTTGCTAATCAGTCACCCTGAGAGTTTATCACCTCATTTCTTGGCAGAATTGTAATTGGTTAAAGTATGATGAGGTCTTGGATTTACCAGGGCCAACGCGTGTCTTATAAATACTCTATAAAACACAGAACAAACCATCATAAACCCATCTGAACAGAATAAAAAAGGATTTGAATAGCCAATCTGCTTGGAGATAAAGAAATGAAAGAAAATGACATTATTACTTAAAAGTTGTATAGGCTGTCAAAGGGAAAGAAGTTGGAGTTAGGTGTATCCTTTGTAACTGGTCTATATTAAGAAGACAAAACATCAAGATGAATGGTAGCTCCATTCTGTTTCTGGCAAAGTTGACCAAAGTCTGGAAAAATAAGCGAACCTTCAAACCACAACCCAAGGACAGTAAACCCAAATACTTGCCCTCTCCAAACCATACTTGAGGATGGAACTTTCCCTTGGGATCCCTTTTCCCAGACATTCATTTTACTTCCGGAGAGAACTGAATCAATGGAAACACCCATTAAGAATTTCGCTGGTCCCTGCCACAATTTAAAACAAAAGACAACAAATAGCTTAGTTACTTTGAATGTGGCTGACATATACACTCTAGTACCTAGTTAATGGAAGTTACAATGTAGCTGTATTAATAATGATACATATTGGCTTTTATTGATGAGCTGCTTTACGTCACCACTGCTAGCAAAAGCAAATTCTAGTCCTTCATTTTTGCACTTGGGGTTCTCCAGGCTTTGGCCACTGTGTTCTAGTCTTCTATCTCACCGATCATTTCTATACACATGGGCCACCTCCCAAAACCTCATGGCACTCTGCTTCCTTTCAACTTCTGTGCCTTTGTAACTATTAACAAGTCTGGCCTTTATGCCTAGAATACTCCCTTCTCTTTGATGGCTGCTTGTCCCCATCATAGGCTTCAACAACATTCCTATAGAAGATGTACTTTTTCACTGAGCCCTCCCTGAGTCTCCAACAAGATACGCCAACTCCTCCCCTGAGTGGTACGAGCCATGTCCTCTCCCGGATTCCCAGCATAGCGATCGTAGTGATAACAATAGAAGAAAA
Source organism: Craseonycteris thonglongyai (assembly GCA_004027555.1). Taxonomy (NCBI): domain Eukaryota; kingdom Metazoa; phylum Chordata; class Mammalia; order Chiroptera; family Craseonycteridae; genus Craseonycteris; species Craseonycteris thonglongyai. The sequence goes on from PVKE010003252.1 coordinate 11,557, forward strand.
CAACTCATTTCTCTGAACCCTGTGTTGAAAATGCTTTACGTGTTTCATCTCCTCAACAGCTTCTTGGCAGGGAGCTACCATTATGACTCTTTTACAGTCTTGGAGACTGAGGTTCAGAGGGCTAAGTCCTTGCTCAATGTCACCGAGCTCATACATGTGAAAGCTGGGATTCAAATGCAAGCCTTCAGATTCTACTGCCAGCAAACTAAATCCCTAGTCCAGGTTGCCCCTTGTTGTTTTTTTTTTTTGGAACAGAGAATGTGTCTGATTCATCTTTGCCTCAGTGACAGCATTAAATTCAGCACCTAGTAAACACCTAGAAAACACCTAGAAAATATTTGCATAAAGAATGGGTGATTTATTGTATCTGTGTGAGATGATGGCTATTAACTACATTTAGGGAGCTAATCATTCACAATATATTGAAGTTAAACCTTTATGCTCTACACTTGAAACTCCTGTGCTATTTATCAGTTACATCCGGATAAAATTAGAAATAAAAACACCAGTACGATAACCAAAAACCCAAACAGAAACAATGCACGAACCCAAGTGGAGTCAAGACTAGCTCCTCTTTAGCTCTTGGGTCCCATGACCCCAAGGCAGGTCCTCTGCTCTTCTGAGCATCAAGGGAGTCCAGAGTGAAGCACGCTCACTGAGTCCTGGGCCTAGAATGGAGTTTCTTTTGTAATGTTTGTCTAGTGATAACATGAACCCATGAGAAATCTAAGCACATACCACACCTCCACTTTTCACTCTTGGCGGTTTTGTTTTAAATGAATACAAAATGCTGGGCTAAGTGTGCTGTTTGCAGGATTAGCCTCAATCTTATTATTTTTAAAAACATATTCCCCAAAGAAAGTCATTTATTTCTTTTTCTTTTCATTTTCAAATGGAGAAATGTTAAGAATTTAGGAATGCAGACACAGATGAAATTACAATGTCTTTCCAAATGCCAACAAAAATGCTCAGCGTCTGATGAGATTCCCTGTGGCATGAGTTTGTTTAAAAGAGCCTGTCAATTCATTTTCTTGTTTTTGTTGGCAGACAGAGGTATTTTAAGTAACTAGCTTGGAGCTCTTCCCATCTCATCTTCTAGGTATTGCTGGGCAGGTGTCCATTGATGCCAATGGAGACCGCTATGGGGACTTCTCGGTGATTGCCATGACGGACATAGAAGCGGGCACCCAGGAGGTAAGAGCACAAGGCTTCTGTCCCAGCAGCTCCTCTGCTTGTTGAGATTCCAAGGAATGTATTTGTCCTGGTGTCCAAGTAGTTGTCCCCAAAACAGCCTCCAAGTAAAAATGAGCCCAAGACCCGGGAGTTTCCAAGAGAAGTGGGCTCACTTCTGGCTGGGGGTGTCAGGAAAGACTTCAGGAGATGGTTCCATGTTTATCCCAAGTGGGGATTCCTAGCTTTCAAACTAACGGCCATGAGTCACACCTCAGTCCTAAGATGCAGGAAGGATCATTGGACAAGAGGCAAAAGTGAAACTGTGTATTTATTTCCTCCCTTAAAATTTGAAAAATGTTTTTGGTGGGGAGGGTTAAAAATTGGACATGAGTTAATATTTCCAAAGATGTTGGAGTTTCAGGATAGAAGTATGAAGAGGAGAGTGCTCTGGACCCAAAGATGAGTTTCTGACACTTAGGAGCTCTCTGCCTCAGTTTCCTTATTGTTATGTGGACATGAGATCTTCCCTGTTGATCTCACATGATTATTGTGAGTGCCAGATAAAGTGAAACCTAGAAAAGTATTATATAAACTTTAAATGATAAGTATACAAATAAATATTATACAAATATGCAATGTTTCAGGTCAAATAATGCTAGTTGGAGTGGTCTGGGTCTCATGTATATTCCAGTCTCTCCCTCTGTAACAGGTAGATAGTCATTATCTAGTTGAGGATTCAGAAGTGAATGTATGTAAAGTACCAGTACCTGCCAGTACCTGCCAGAGATCGCTGTCTTTGGGGGATTATCTAGAATTCTCTTTACTAGGACGTGAAATAGCCTGTGAGAGCCTGTTGGGCCTCCTTCAGGAGAGAGAAGGGCAGATGTCAGGGGCCATTCAGGAGCATTGTGCTGGTGTCCAGACGAAAGAGAAACCGACCTTGCAAACTTGGGTGGGAAGGTACTTCGGGATCAGGGCTCAGGTAGCTGATGAAACAGTCATTTAAATGAGAAACTGAGGGGAATATTGAAATGAGCCATAAACAGATACTAATTTCTCAGGGGCCAGAAGAACCAATTGAAAAAGAGAGTTCAGCCTAGAAATGAGGGTGCAAATAAAGTAAATTCATCAGTAAGGAGACTGTAACCCCTGAAGTCAGGATGGGAAATAGCCTTTTAACCAGCAGAGGATGAAGCAGGAAGTTCCTAAAAGATTCTCTTTACTCCTTACATGATATGCTGAGCCTATTGAGTGGCGTGAGGCCGTGTACCTGTAATATGCTTAACCTGAGTACACGGTGGACCCTGACTTCCTCTCCTACAGCCCTGAAGGTGACTTGGGCCTTACCGATAGCTGATGGGTACAGGCTGCTCTGAGGCAGGTGAAGCAGCGGCCTCTCCAATGAGCAAGGGAAAAGCCACGAATTCTAAGATTATTGCTTTCTCTGTGATCACTTTTCTTGCCTTGAGGAGCCACTGTTCTCCTTAATTATACACTCACCTTAAGAACACCATTGGCGACTGCAAATTTGACTTACGAAGTCCTCAGAAACACACCATGATGGTCAGAGTGAACGATAGGAGAGCCCACCCCATGCCGCCATTGGAAGCATAACTTTGACCTTTCAGTTTGTGTATTTGTTTTTTGCCTTTATATAGGTTATTGGGGATTACTTCGGAAAAGAAGGTCTTTTTAAAATGCGGCCCAATGTCAAATATCCGTGGGGACCTTTAAAGCTGAGAATAGATGAAACCAGAATCGTGGAGCACACAAACAGCGCTCCTTGCAAATCGTGTAAGTTTAGAGACTTAATTTGTTCTGTTTCTTCATCTAATGTATCCATATAGTGCAAGTTTAAAAGACAGGTGTTATCCAGGAGTCCAGATTTCTTTTTCTGAGGTGGTAAGATCTATGGGAACAACTTACAAACAGGTGTCTCCCCTTCATCAGAGGCTTCTAGGACTTTCTTCTCTTTTCCACTTTTTTTTTTTTTCAAACTGGTAAAAGGCTTCTTATTTTTACGTCTCTTACTATAATCTTACCAAAAGCAAACTTTGAAAATCTGAGTGGGAATTTCCATGAGAGATGAGCAAGTGAATGACATTTAGTATTTGAGGTTTCCCTTTCTAGGGAAAATCAAAATGTTAAATAAGAGATGTCACTCACTTATTCGGCTCTCATAGCAAGTCTCATGTTGATTTTCAAAGTTTGTAGCGACCCCCCCACTCCTCAGAACCAAGCAGATGATGTCCTTTAGACACCAACAAATTTACAAATTGGCAAATAAGTATAAAATCTATTATTTACAAACAGCCTTGTCATAAATACAGGATCAAGTGGATGTTCTTTAAAGAGCTTACAAATGAAAAAATTGTTGGAAATCATCGCTTTAGGAAGACCTTCTTATAAACTAGTGAGAGAAAACAAAGTGAATATCTGTCTTTCAGGTCACTTGGTCACTAGGCTAATACAAGGGCTGTCTGGAAAGTTTGCAGCCATGTAAAAATTCTTGTTGTATTGACCATGGCTGGGTTTTTTTATTTTCTGGACAGCCCTTGAATGTGTGCTCATTATATTTTGAGAACAGCCTTCAGACTATGGGGTATTTATATGTGTACAATAATTACAGGAGGCAATAAGGCAGAAATATGCTGAGAACACAATCTCTGGTGCTATTGGGCCTGAATTTGAAGTCCCATCCTTGATTTGTTTTGTGAACCTAGGAGCATTCATTCACTTGTGTAAACCTCCGTTTTCCCATTGGTAAAATGAAGGAAATGCACCAAACTCTTAGGACTGTTTTGAGGATAAATCAGATGACACATTAAAGTCTGTGCTCTGAACTCCTTATAGACAAGCCAGCTACTTGTCATTTTTATATAACTGGGATACTACTGAACTTGATGGTTTCGTATTGTTACTTAATTTTCACAAAACTATACAGGACATGCTGACATAAAATTCTGGCTTTGGTGAGAGAACATCTAAAAACAGAATGTTAACCCAGTGACTTTTTCACCAAATCGTCCAGCACTTTGAAGGGTCACCATCCGTCTGTGAAATAAGGAGTGCTGGTTCAGTCCCATGTCGTTCAGTTGCCATCTCTGGCCATGAACTCAAAGATCTGAAAACTTGTTTCCAGGGTTCCTCAAATCCTTCTTGAACCTGCTTTATTCCCATTGTGCTCACTCACTTGTAGCAGTGTGTTTATTCACCTAGTATGTTCTTACATGCTTCTTAAACTCTGCACTTGGAAAAAAAAGAGCAAGACCCCCTGGAAAATCTTTCAGAACAAAGAAACATTTGCCTTAAGTGGGGAATTGAGAAACACCTTTCAATGAATGAAACTTTTCAGTGAATGAAAAGTCAGAATGAGGCATTTCTAACTATTTCTCAAAATAAACTCAGATTATCTGTGTTTCTTTTTTAAGCAGGTGGCCTAGAAGAATCAGCGGTGACAGGGATTGTTGTGGGGGCCTTACTAGGAGCTGGTTTGCTAATGGCCTTCTACTTTTTCAGGTGAGGACCTCTTTATAGGGTTTACAATTTTACTCTATTGACTTTGTCATGTATCTTGCACGATTCTTCATGTGACTTGTGCATATCATGCTTTTATCCCAAAAGCATGGTGGTTAGAAGCACAAAGCCATCTTTTGGTGTGATCCCTGGTTTGGTGGTCAGTGGGCTATTATAAGTAAGGTGGCCAGACGTCTCGCTTTTGGTGGGACAGTCCTGATTTTTAACAATTTGTCCCGTGTCCCGCGGCGTTTTAAAAAAGTCCCAATTTTTGGAAAGAATGCACGACAAGCTAGGGAATGGCGGGAGATAGACCAAGAACCCCCCCCACCCCCCCCACCCCCGGTCAATGGTGTCCCGCTTTATCAATGTTAAAATCTGGTCACCTTAATTATAAGGGAATGGGGGCAGGGACTTCTAGTGTATTCCCTGTGGGCCACAGAGTGGCTGCTATCCTTTGATCATGAATATTCTCACCCAAATTCCTACCACCCACTAAATGTGTAAGTGTAGAGGGAATCTGGACAAAGGGGAAATTAATTACCCCGTTCTCAGGCTTCCTCCAGTTCAGAACTAGGTGCCTGGGTTCCCCTTCTGAAGAGGAGGAGGTAGCCCTGAGCAGTCCATGCCTCAGGCTGTTCTGTGCTCAGTATTTGAAGAACCTATACACTTGGTTACCATTGTGGTTAAGCCCTAACGCTTATAAAATTGTAATATTTCAGTGTGTCCAAGATACTGGTAGTTTCTCACCATGAGGGCGGTCCATTCTTTTGTAATCTTCGGTGGCTGAGTTTGTGGCTTATTCTTAAGTCATTAGACTGTGATTTCTTCATTTCTGCATAGAAATGTAATTCTGCGTGTATGTGACTCTTCATGGGAACAATTGTGTTACTGTTCCTCTGGTCACAGTACACTTAACCTGATCTTTATCTATGGCCTATCCTGGGAGTTGGGGAAAGTTTCTATGGCAGAATAGACAAGACTTAACCTACCAGGCGCCCAGGAAAGAAGGGGAAGTCTTGTTCTATGGCATTTCATAAAGCAGGCCAATTTTCCTCCTTGAATAAGGGTGTAATGCCTTGGGGCACACTACTTTAATCTCCGACCAGGGTTTCATATTCTGTCACTTCTCATTCATCAACCCAAACCCAGATGTCCCTTGAGGCCATTCTTTGTAACAGAAACCATAGTATTTTGTAGCCAAGTGAGGATTTATTACTACATTCACTTTCCCTTTACCCAGGAAGAAATACAGAATAACCATTGAGAGGCGAAACCGGCAAGAAGAACGAAACATTGGAAAACATCGGGAGTTACGGGAAGATTCCATCAGATCCCATTTTTCGGTGGCTTAAAAGGAAGCCTTTTCTTTCGGCCCGAGATTCTTTAAGGAAATTGATGGGATGAAAGACATCAATGGAACAGAAGGGGTGCTCTTGAAGAATTCATTCTTTTAAGCAGTTAGTCATTTTCTTGTAAAATTTCTTTAGAAGCTCAGGAACTATTATTAATCACCATATGCCCCCTGGTCTTTCAACTCATGACAAACAAATATAAGAATATAATGTCAGTCTGTTAAATGTTCACACTGTTTCAAGGGCATATGATTAGATTTATGTTTTGAAAATCTGATGTCTCCATATCTTGATGGGCTTTGGGGGGCATTCACACAAGGCTATAAAATGTGGTTTTCTTAAATAAAATGTTTTATAGCTAGAATAAAATCATTTTTACAAGTAGAATGTTCTTGGAAAGAATTTAACACCCAAGAAGAGGAAAATATAGTGAAAAAATTTCAAGGTTGGAAATACAGTGTTCCTTTAGTGCTGGCGGGACGATTTGAGGTTGAGGAGGGCTCGGTCTGCTGCATCCCTTCAGGTCCTGACTTGGTGTATGGAGAAGGATTTCCTCCCGTCTCCTTCCGTGGCTCATCAAAGGTGCTCTGGACAGTTATAACTGTTGATGAGATAAAAGGATTTATGCAAGAAAAGCAATCTAAAATGTTTCATTTTTTAATGTAAAAAAAGCCCTATTTCACACTAACATTTTAAGTATTTTAATCTTATATTTTGCTCTTAGAAAATGTGTCTATTTTTTCACTTTGAAGATTAAATTTCACTTCCGTTTTTAAAGCACGAGGGAAGTGTACAACAAGCCAACAATGATGAAAGATGCTTCTCTTTTTCTCTGCTTCCCTCTTCCCTTGGCCGTAGCCAAATGCCAATTGCTGCTTTAATTAGAGAGATCGAGAAATGTATTGAGATTACAGACTCTACAGAAGTATATCAATTTACTTGTTTTACATGCAAGTTATTTTCGGGATAGATTCCTTCCAATTTTGGCCAAATGATGAGTTTCAGGATCAAGGATGAAATTTACTAGAATTAATTAGGACTTTATAAAGGGACACAGCCCTTTTTCCTCAAGAAGAACTTTTGCAGAGTTAGAGCTTGACAGTAAGCACAGAAATGATAAATTAAAAAAAATTCATACGTAACTACTGAAATTTACAGTGATGATTTGGGTTAAAAGAGGGAATCTAAATAGTTACTGTATTTCCTTTCAGTTAACTCCAAAGAGCTCTGTAGTCATCCACTAATAGCCCACTTAACAGTGGGTTGGATGTGGACAGAAGGAGTTCAGACAAAGATGAATAAGTATTTATTGAATACCTACTTCGTACCCAGCACTCTCCACATAGGTTTAAATCCAGGCTGCCACTTTCATTTCTAATTTGCAGAGAAAATAGACAGTGAGGGAAGAATGGAAAGTTGTGAGATTAGTATGCCACCTTGTAATCTTGTCACTAAATCCTCAATAACATATTGAGCATCTGGAAAATAGTTTTAAAAATCACCTTAGGGTCTATAAAAGACCATGTGTAGGGAGGAAAATAGGGGAGTTTGAGCAATTTTTTTGGCAGTAATGGAAGTCCTAGTTCCCACAGGTAATGGTGGAGGCAGAGCGAGTGCAAGCTGTGAGTCTTGGAAGTCAGCTCCAGCTTGCTTCCCTGGAGAAGTCTGCCTCTGTCACTCCTGCTTCAGCCAAAGTCATGGATTATTTCTATGATGCATGTGCCCTCTTTGTGTAAAACTGGAATGCAGAGAGCTGGAGAACACTACAAAAGAATTAACTAAGATCAACAGAAACAACTGTATGGTACTTCTCCATGTTGGGTGCAAAGGAAAGAGTGCTGAAGTCAAAAAGGATGGAAAAGGAAGGCCAGAAAGGCAAGCTCCAGAAATTGTAATGTAGCAAAAGAGTTTGGGAAGTAAAATCCAGGAAAGCAAAGCGTTCACAAGTCAGGACGCCTCAAAGGGAAAACAGAATGGAAGGTTTGCATCCACTTTATCTTTATGAATGGAGAATTTGTTTTTCTCTCCTTTTTCTTTTTCAGTGATGTGCATATATTTCAGAGATACTCATTTTCTTTTATCTTGTGTTTATAGGATACATTATTGCAGGGGGAAAACACTCTACCTGGTTGCAGTCTTTGGGTATAAGCATTTCTAACCTTTCTAGAATCTATATAGGGGCCCAATGTTAACTTTAACATTTTTTTAAAGCAAATATCTTTTTGTTTTTCTACTTTAGGTAGAGGAATAGTTCTAAACTTAATATTATATCCCCAGATAAAATCGTAAAAATAAGCAAGAATTGGGTCTTTTAAAAATGGCAGAACACATCATGAGGGTGCCACTCTCTTCCAATATTAAAGCGATTCTAATGTTCTTAAAATTGTTTATTTATATGTCAGTTGTCTAGGCTTTCTTCCTTGAAATCATCATATGAGTTACCAAAACTTTAAGTTTTGAAAACTCTGTAAGTTGGAAATCTTTACTAAAAATGTAGGTGTTTGGGGGAAGCCAGGTTGGCTCAGCGAGTTAAGCACTCACTTGCTTTGTAGCCCGGGGGACCGAGGATTGAATCCCAGTCCTGGCCTGTGTGGACCCGTATGCTGAACTGGGTGCTTCCCATGTGGGAGGCCCCCACTTTGGTTCTTGTCCTCCAGTTCAGCCCCCAACTCGAGGGGGTGTGCCTCCTGTGCAGGAGGCCCCCAGCCCAGTTCCCACCCTGGGTGACCCCCGCCCACCTGTGTGGAATGAAACCATGACAAAAACTGATGACTTACAACTATGGAGACTGCTCTGGGCCCTCCCCTTTCTCTCTGTTTCTGTCAGAAATAATAAAATAAATCTTAAAAAAAAAATTTAGGTGTTTGGCCCAAGGTTGTTACCCTGGGTTTAAGACCTGTGGAGATTACAATTTGGGATTTAAGTTCCTAACTGCTAAGCAGCATCTTTGACAACTAGTAGTTCATACTCTGCCAGTAGCCATGTATCATACAGTAAAATAAATAGGACTTTAGTTCTTAAATCATTCTATAAATTTTTAGGGTATTCAGATTTATGAAGGGATACTTTACCAGGATTTTCTCATTTGGCCAAATATCAGCTGACATTGATACAGGTCAAAATGAGTGTATACTTTTTGTCTATACTCATGGCATTGGAAGTAAGTGTAGGTTTTACAGTCATTGCTGTCATCTTCTTAGATTTTCTTCCCCCTGGAGTCAGAAATAAAAGCTTTCTCCAGATGATCACTTCTACCCAGGAAGCACTTTCTGAGTAGAGTGTATGGCTTCCCCCAGTCTGAACACAGGTTCCGCAGGAAGCTCCTGTAAATATGATCGTTCTCAGAAGAACCAGGAGTTTGTCCTTTCCTGAACCACTGATGTAGTTCGACAGGCTTCACAATAGCGCTTTGCATTGCAGAAGTGATATGTGATGGAGGGAGGGGAGACAGGTATGGCAAGAGAGAGCTTCCTTTCCCCTGTTCCTTAAATTCAAAGACTATGTCCAGACACTTCTCCTTATCCGCAGGCTTCTAGGGTCATAAACTTCTTCAAGGCACCTGTGCCCTCTTTGCCTCTAATTTACCACTTTCATCCAGTTGCCGCTGATTTGGGGAATGGAAGAGATGCCATTGGCAGTGAAATGAAGTCCACTGGATAGATTGCATATGGGCAGTGACAGAAATTCAGAGTAGGTGCCAGTGACATTGCCTTCTACGTGGGTAGTCAGTGGCACTTTGTGGAAGTCTGTTTAGGAGACCAAATACAATATTATGCTACTGGTGTTGAGTAGGTATTTATAAGCTGAAAGGAACACACACCTATGTTTCTCGGGACACAAAGAACTTAGATGCTGAGCAGATGTAGTCATCAAGCCAAATACCAACCAAAATTAGGCCCCTTTATTTATGTTTCATGGCTTTTGTGTAGTTATGCCCCGTGTTTTGGGGCTTTGTGAGGAAGCTGAGAATGAACTGAGCTTCTTCAGCGAGAAAAGCTGACATTGTCTAAAAACATGGACTATGTTTCAGGGGCAGTGTGACAGCAGAGAGAATTCGAGATGGTGCTGTTCAGGGGGATCTTTTTCTTATTTGGAACTACAAATAACCAATAATTTAGTCCCTCTGCAACAGCAAGACTCAGCAAGATGCTTGGGCCACATCCAAAAAGAAGAATCAGGAGCTTGATTCTCCAAAAGAAACAGAAGAGGGTACAATTGCAAGCCGCCACTGTCTTTACCACCCTTCCTCCCCTTCCCTCAACCCTCATCCATCATGGCTCCAAAGATGCGTCAGCGTCTTGTCCAGGTGAGCAGAAACTTGTAGTGGGACCTCCATACTTCCTCAGATAGAAAGAAGACACAAAGGTGCTGACTGCAAGATGTAGTTGACTTTTGATCAGAACCCTTGTGTTAACGTGACCACACGCACTCTTGGGGTAGTGCAAGCCTGTGACGGGCATAGACTCCAACAAGCCTGGCTTTGGTTTTCAGCATGTCAACCTCACAAATATCTCTTGCAGGTGCACCCAGAACTACTCTAGGTTTAAAATGGCTTTCAAAGGTGCTGGATTGGAGTTTGTTCAAATTTCTTATTAACCACTAATGTTAATTTATACCAAAGGCAAAACAGTTCTAAACCATCTGATGCTGTTAATTTTCATGTTTTAAGCTACTTCAAACACAGGGAGGGTTTCAGTGGGAGCGAAGTCTCAGAAGTGGAAATCCATATGTTGTACTAACTTCTTTATATATCAGGTGTGGGATAATTCCCAGGGGAAAGATTTGAACAAGCAGAATGAGGAGTTAGCAAAAAATGCTGCACTGCTTTGACTCACGTGTTTATATGCCACAAGGAATAAAGGGCCCATTGTGGACCCTGTGTAAATCACAACGTAGCCTACCGAATTGTTTTGTTTTATTTTTTTATTTGCTATGAGAACAAGGCTATCACAGTACATAATAATTGTAAAGGTTGAGAAGCAGGACAATTTGGATTTTGAAACAGGATGTCCTACTTATTATTCAGTGCCAAGGTCAGAAAGCATTCAGTGTGGTGTGTCTTACAAGACAGCAATGAGATGCTGTCAGGAGATGCTGAGTTTGCAGACCTTTTTACTGGGAATCTGAGCGTTGTTCGCCGTACATGGTGTGTAGGTGAAACCAAGAGGGCATGGTATAGACTCTGTGGAGGGTCACTTCTGCGGCTCATGTCTTCTGGGCCATATTACTCATTGTTAATTTAAATTTAGAACTACCAAATAATACAAGCCTACCATGAGTCTGGTAGAAAAGTAAAAGTACAAGCTGCACAAGCTACATACAATTTATTATTCTAATGTAAGTAGAACTATCTGCATATAATGTGATTTAATTTATTGTGTTGTGTAGAAAATGAGAATTCATGACTGTGGATATAACCCCTGTTTTGTATAATATATTTTATTGCTGGTGCAAATTGATCATTTAAAGTATCTACTTCATTTGGTGTTTGGATATAAACGTGTATGTGTTCTTGTAAATGGTTCTATTAAGCAAGAATGCCACATGCAGTATAACAATGTGTTCTCATTAAACAATACAACCCACAGGAAGATTTTTTTTGTTTATAACTCAAGCACCATATATGCACTGCACATATCTATTTTCTCTGAGGACTTTTTGTTCTCCTAGGATGAGTTTAAAAGATCAATTAGTGGGTGTGATGAACTTTATTGTTTGAATGGTACCTATGAAGGAACTTAAGAATTTCTGCTCAGCAAAGGGAAATTTGCGGAAATAAGAACACATTATTCAAATGAGGGGTCAACCTTGAATCAGGAGGCAAGGGAAGAAATCTTCATGAACAATATGAACTTGAGTCTCTACAGTTTGGGAATAGCACACAGTTACCTAGTTGGCCTCACTGACTCATTACGGTGTCCCTTACTTACTTTGAAGAGGTCCTAAGTTAGTTTCGTCACCCTAAAGAGCAGCATACTGAGCAGATTAACCAGCCCCAAGCATCTCCAGTTGAATCTGGGTTGTAAAGTTACTATGTGGGAAGTTACTCGTGGTTTAAGCCCTGGCAACACATGGTGATTCTGGCAATTCTTGTGGTTGAAGTGCTGTCCCCTGGTCCTGCTGCTGCCGCCACCACCAATGAGGTCTCCTGAGCATGCCACAGCCACCCACACCGGGTGATGGCGCTTGAGAAGATTCTGAGGCAGATGCTGACTCAGGGGGTTGGGGGTGGGAGTGGGATGGGGGGCAGAGTGAGGGGGGGCCCTGCAGGAATGAGAGGTGGGCTAGGACAGGTCCAGGAAACACAGTCTTAGTCTGCTTGGGCTGCTGTAACGGGGCTTAAACAACAGACATTTATTTCTCACGGTTCTGGAGGGTTTGGTTCCTTGTGAGGGCTTTCATCCTGACTTGTAGACATTGTTGCCTTCTTGCTATACTCTCATATGGCCTCTCCTGGATGTGTGTGTGTGTGTGTGTGTGTGTGTGTGTGTGTGTGTGTAGCGGGAGAGAGGAAGGAAGGACACTAATTCTATCAGATCAGGACCCAACCTTGGTGACCTCATTTAACTTTAGTTACTTCCTTAGAAATTGCACCTCCAAATACACTAGAGCTTTGGGCTTCAGCATGTGAATTTTAGGGGGAACACCAACATGCAGTCCATACCACAGAGTAGACCCACTATTTTCCCATATCACCTCAGGGACCATGGCTTCCTTGAATCTTTCCACCCCATGTCTTACCTCCCCCGCCCTCCTGAACTTCTTTACACATAGTCAACATCCCACGATGGGCCAAGGATGCCTCACGATTGTGGCTAGTGGGGTGTGTGTCCCTTAGGGGAGCTCTAGGGACCTCCAAACACCATTGATTTAGGGCCCCACCCTGACCCTAAATCATGGGCTTTTGAGTGGACTTAAATAGCAACTATTATTGGATTGGGAGAGGTACCACTGGCTGCATGTCTTTAAAAAAAATAGCAGTTTAATGAACCATTTATTAGCACCAAACTAGAACCAAGAAAAATAATTCCTTTTGCAGGCCTTGTGTATCCCTGGCCGTCGCTGGCTGCTGTAGCTCTATCGTTCCCATTTCATAGATGAAGACACACTGGAGCCAGACCCTTTGGGTTTATAGCCTGGCTCTGATGCTTGTGGCTGTGCAGACTCTGTGAAAATGGGCATAATCATAGTCCCAACCTCACTGGGTTGCTGTGGGGACTTCAAACTCAACACACAATGAAGCATTCAATAGACTACTTATTACACTCTCCTGTTGCCTTGGACACAGAGACAACACCTGCAGTTGGCCATTTATTTTTTTTTTAAGATTTATTTTATTGTTTTTGTCAGAGACAGAAAGAGACAGAGAGAAGCGGGAGGGCCCAGAGCAGTCTCCATAGCTGTAGGTCATCAGTTTTTCAACATGGTTTTGTTCCACACAAGTGGGCAGGGGCCACACAGAGTGGGAACTGGGCTGGGGGCCTCTCACGTGGGAGGCATGCCCCCTCGAGACAGGGGCTGAACCGGGGGTCAAGAGTTGAACTGGGGGTCCTTCCGCATGGGAAGCACACCCCAGTTCAGCATGTGGATCCACACGGGCCGGGGCCGGGACTTGATCCTCAGTCCCAGAGCTTAACCCGCTGAGCCATCCCGGCTTCCCCTGCAGGTGGCCATTTTTGAGGCGTTTCAAGACAATTTGGTTCGATGACAAGTAGTCCTGCTCTTTTGGAGGATGAGCTGAGATACAATGAGGAGGAAGAGATCCCTTTTCTGTGCACTGTCCCCCTCCCAAAGGGTCCAGACAAGGGCCAAGATGGGGACAGTGAGAGCCACACTGCCTCTGAAGCTCAGAGAGCCAGAACAGTTTCATTCAAACCTGTCTTCTCCTCGGAGTGGAGGCATCACAGCTGGGTGACCATGTCACACCTGCCACCCACCTCCTGCTTTCTGCCTGAGAGGGCTGAAGGCACCACCCTCCGGGGCTTCATCTCCCTGGGAAGTGTCCTTAGTGGCCATGATGCTTCAGGGCAGGCCTGTTCCCCGACAACATAAAGGATCCTCATGGGTCCTAAAGAACACCTTGCCCTCCAGTGGCTGCTCTCACCCCAGCTCTCCGCAGAGAATGATGGGATTTTATCCCAGTGCAACAGCAGCACCTCATGAGGGTGTGAGCGGGTGAGGGATTTCCCAGTGTAGACCAAGGGGGTTCTTTTTTTTTATTGTTAAATTTACTGGGGTGACATTGATTGGTAACAATTAGATAGTTTCCGGATGTACAAGTTCACATCACTTCACCCATGCGTGGCATTATGTGCCCACCACCCCGAATCAGCTCCCCTTCCATCACCATATATCCGGTGTCCACTCCCACCTCCCCCCACAACTCTCCCTCCCCCCTCCTCCCCCCTCCCCAGGTAACCACCAACCTATTGAGTGTGTCCATAATGCTGGTGCCCTCTCCCACCTCCCCTCCCCACTCTCCCTCCCCCCTCCTCCCCTTCCCTCAGGTAATCATCCAGCTATTGAGTGTGTCCAAGGGGGTTCTTATTACATTCCTACTCCAGTGGGTCAAGAGATGTGATGCGCCATGTAGGCTGGTGGCAAATGACTGCATCAAAGTCACAAAGTTCCTGGTACTTATGGGAGCTGCGTTCTCCTGGGCCTAGTAAGGCCCTAGAGACCAGGTAAAGACAAAACCACTCTTCCAAAAGGGCCTGTGACCAGAGTGAGGGTAGGGGAAGCAGGGTTGGGAGGCCGCATTCAGGCTCTGTGACCCCCTCCATTTCCTCAGTGCAGTGGCCAGTGATGGGCGCCTTCTAGTGGGGGTGGGGGTGGGGGTGGGGCTGGACTGGCTGCGTGGGACGCTTGAGAGACACCAGCTGTGCTCTCTCGGCAGGAGTGTCTTGGGTGGTGTCAAAGGCATTTTGTTTTCAGGCAAACACCCAGCAAGAGACTGTATCTAAATAGAACTTGCCACCTCATATCTTAACTGAATATCACTTTATGACTATTCCTAGCATTTTATTCAGAATTAAAATGAAGAATGAGCAAGAGTAGGTGCCCTTCTTAATTCCATAATGGCAGCTATTTACTGAGAGCTCTCTACATGCCAAGATTGGGCTATGTACCCTAAGTGTCTTCATTATTTAACCATATATTGTTGTTTACCTGTCACCCCTATGAAGTAAGACTATGGTCATTGTCCTCACTTTAGAGGTATGTAAACTGAGGCACAGAGAGGTTAAGTAATTTGCCCAGGGACTCCCCGCTACTAAGTAGTGGGATGGGTTTAAAGTCATGCTGCTGGCTCCAGACAACGACTAAGCCGAATTGCTTAATCCAGTAGATAGTGGTCACTTTCAGTCTTTGATAAGTAGACATCCCTTCCTTTTCATCACCTTCTCCATCCAATCAGGTTCCCGTCCATCTCTCCCTTATTCACTGCCACACACAAGGCCTTTCGCCCCTTCCCTCTGAAAGGGCGGCCTCCTGACTCCCCCCTTCTTTCTAAGTGCTCCTGTTCTACCCACCTCTGCCGTGTCAGTGTCCCCGGACTATGGCTTTGGTAACATTACTCTCGTGTCCAATGACCTTCAGTGACTCCCATTCCTCACAGAGAAGACTCCATATTCGGCGCCTGGTGTTCAGAGCTCTGTACCCTCAATCTTGCTCTATAAATGGAATACTCACTGTTCCTTTGGTTGTGCTAAATTGGGCTAAATTTAGCTGGCTCAGCTTGATTTCCTGAGAAAGTCGCATTGGCTCAGCGGGTGAAGCGCTCACCTTATAGCCCCGGGGCCCGAGAATCGAGTCCCAGTCCCGGCCTGTGAGGACCCATGTGCTGAACTGAGGTGTGGCCCCCAGTTCAGTTCTTACCGGGGTGAGCTTCCCATGTGGGAGGCCTCCAGTTGAACCCCCAGCTCAAGGGGGTGTGTCTCTCATGGGGGAGGCCCAGGGCCCTGCCCACCTGTGTGGAATGAAACCACGTCGAAAACAGATGATGTGCAACTATGGAGACTGCTCTAGGCCCTCCCCCTTGTCTCTGTCTCTCTCTGTCAAAAACAATAAAATAAATCTTAAAAAAAACATCAGTTTTCTTGTCACCCACCCAACACATTCCCACCTGCTACTTTTTGGCACCACTGCTCCCGCTGCCAGGAAAATCCTTTATCAACACTCCCCTAGTTCCTCTGTAAGCCTCTCTGTCCACCACAGCCCCAGCTGAGCTCGACCTTATTCTGAGGTGTTTATTGTCTCAAGTGTTATGAGTGGCTGGTCTGCAGAGGAATTTTGTTTGGTCAGCCAGTGTTTACAAAAAACAAACAAACAAACAAACAAACAAACAAACAAACAAACAAACATTTGAATGCCTTTGGAGGGGCAAATGCTCTCCAATTTGCCAGAACGCTTGCATTCCCAATGGCCTTACATCCATCTTTCTTCACTAATTTCTGTGAGGACTTTGGGGTTTGCAACCTCGGCTTGTACAGTTAACAGGCAATCACGTAGAGCTTGGTGGGGGCATCTCTTCTATGGCCACCTTATTTCTCCTTTAACATCATAAGTTCCAAGCTGCCGGTCTCTAAAGAACTTCCTGACACTTTAGATTTGTCTCTTACCCTTTAGCTTGTCAAATATTAAGTGATTCCAAAATAAAATAGTTTCTGCACTAGGGGAATTATTACCCAAAGAAATTCCTTATATTCCATAATGCTCCTGCTTTGGAACTTTCTTAAAACTGGAATATTCTTAAATGATCTCCCCTGCAAAGGACTCTGGAGCATAAATCTCTGTTTTTCTGCTTCCTACTGTGGGACCTCAGCAAACCCCAAGTCTTTCTGAGCCTCAGTTTCCCCCTTTGTACAATCAGGAAAAGAAGAATTCCATGAAGCAGAAGCTCACTAAAGGGGAGCTGGTTCTATTTTCAGGAGGCAGCCTTCCTCAGCATCTTGAGCTCTTGGTTGCCTGGCAACAAGACTGGCCCTCAGGTCTTTGTGGCATGGACTTCTCAGGAGATAGGCATCCTTCTAATCCTTATCCTCACTTTATAGACAGGATGTCGGGGCGTGCACAAGTTGTGGCTATGAACTTCATGAGCAATGACCATAGCTCACGTTTGTGGCAGGGTTATTAAGCCTTGTTACCTCATGCAGTCCCCACCATCACTGTGTGAGGCAGGCACTGTGGTCATCTCTGAGAAACAGTGTGTAAACACTTTGCCCTGGCCTCCCCAGTCAGGAAATGACAAAGCCAAGGAGTGAAAGTGGAGAATACGGCTGCAGAACCCAATCGCTTTCCCGTCCTAAAATATACAAATGCTCACCCTCAATACTGTCACTCACACACTGAGTGCCTAGAAGAGCCTCAAAGGCCCTCCTGCCTTTAATCCTCTGTCATCGGGGCCCTATCACACATCAGTGGTGACGATAAGACAAAGATGGTGCCATTAGAGCAGAATTTAGGGCTATAGCTCAGAGTTCGCCAAATACCACGTGCTGATATGAGAAAAACTAGGAAAACCATAGGCAACTGTCATAAAGAAAAATTGATTCAATGTTTAAAGCACTGGCTTTTTTTCTGAGGTTGTAACTTAGTGATTTCTGTGTTTGGGTTGTGAAAATATCATTCTTATTATTAAATGGTAGTGATACTAATTCGTAGGTTTTTTCTTTTATGTCTTTACGTGACTAATAGTTTCTCTTTGTCCTCCTTTGAGAGAGATCTCACATTCTGACTAGTGAAATGGATAACCAGGCACTTTCAAACCAAAACTCTTGGCAGTACAAACATCTCAGACCAATGCTTGTCCCAGAGAAGGTTCTCATAGTTGTTGCTCAGAACCAGCCTCCAGTGTTAGACGTTCAGCTGTACTTACAAGCCGCTTCTATAGTGAAACAGACCACTATATGTCAGTTTGTAATAATAACAACAGTAATGATAGAGATAATTATGCCACAACACACTAGAGACTTCTACTTAGTGTATCCTTCCAAACAAAAACATTAAAACAGTTAAAAAGTATTACTGTAAGTCTTTTCTAAATGGAGCTGTTTTGACTAAAGAGAAAAGTAAAAGCCCCATCATGACAAAACCCTACATATCAGTGTAGATACTTTTCCTGCATTTTATTCTCAGACCTACCCATTCAAGATCCCATAGCTCCTCATTCACGTAAGCCTTGGCCCAAAGCCTTTCTTAGACTTCAGAAGTGATTGCCGTTCTCTGGTTCATTTCTGTCATATAAAAGAAACCAAACTCACTGGTGGTGTGCTGAAGCTGGCTCAAACTAGCTCACGAGAGCAATTCATTAAATATTCTGGAACTTTGCTGAATATGCTGGTAAACACAGGCATTTCTAAAACCTAAATTATATAAATTTACAATTACATTTTATTAAAAGCCAAGGTAATAAACACTCAAAACATCACTTTCTAACGATTTCACTGTATTTTACCATTATCTCTGCATTTGAGGTTATTGCTATCTATTCTATCTGTACAGTATCCATTTGGAAATATAAAACAATGGTGGCCACTTCCATCTCTTCTCAGTTCCATACTCAGTGATAGCCCATCGGTAGCTTAAAATCTGCCATCGTACTAGTGCTTACACCACGGAGATGAACAAATGCTACAACCATGACACGTTCCCTTCAGAGACCTGGTTGTTAATGCTCATCAGCACTTCACTGTCTACCTTTCTCTTCTTCCTACCAGGGGACCCAGAACTCTCTTTCACAGATAAGAAACCTGATGTCCTAAGAAGCTCAGTGATCTGTTCAAAATCGCACAGCTAATAAACAGTAAACCCAGGACTAGAGCCCCAGACTTAAAAACCTACCTAGTGCTCTTTTTATGCTAGAGAAGAAGGGACACTTCAGACCCTAAAAAGAACCTTGGATGTTACCATGAACTTTCCAGTTGAATGATGGTCCTGAAGAAGGATTTGCTCCAGGGTCTGCCAAGAGATCAAAGATTTTGATTCTGGTAACAGAAATCCCTAAAATACAAAAATACTTTTATGGCCTCAGCTAGTATGAAGCTCCCAAATTGTTATCTCACAAGAAACTCTCAGTATTTTAGTGAGGGTTGTGTCTCCATTGCAAGTTGGGTGATGGGGAGGGGAGGGTGCCACTGTAGGGTGGGAATCACTAAGGATCTGACCATTGGAGCTATGCTGTTGAAACGTTTAGACCCCTGCCTCCTCCTAAATTCACAGCCCCCACCCTCACACATCACACATCTATACATGGTAAAGTCGGGAACATAATAAAGTACACAGAGAAAGAAATTCTATGAGAAACAGTTGAATTATAGTAGGCCTTCCAAGTAAGGCTTCAGTCCATCTGTTTGCATAATACTATCTCTTGGGATATTTTTAATATTATTTTTATATTAATGTAGAACCAATCTAAGCACACTCATAAGTAGAGCAGAGAAATTTTACAGGCTCCTTCAAAAAAACTAATAAATGTAATTTTCTAACTAGAACAAGAAATTCAGCATTGGCCTCCATTTTAGAAATCATCTGTACTAACTATATACCGGGAAGGTATATAGTTAGCAAAAAAAGAAAAGAAAAAAAGAAAGAAAAAAAAACCACTGTGGAATTTATTTATAAAAAAATTGTGTATTTATTTATTTATTTATTTATTTTTTTGACAGAGAGACAGACAGAGAGGGACAGAGAGAAAGGGAAGGGCCCAGAGCAGTCCCACAGTTGACAGCATTAGTTTTCCATATAGTTTCACTCCACAGGTGGGCACAGGGCTGCGCAGGGCAGGAACTGGGCGGGGAGCCTCCCACATAGGTCCCGGCAAGAACTGAACTGGGGACACACCCCAGTTCAGCATGTGGGTCTGCCTGGGTCGGGGCTGGGATTCAATCCTCGGGCCCCGGGGCAGCAAAGCAAGCGTTTAACTCGCTGAGCCATCTCAGCTTCCCCTATTATTATTTTTTTAATTGTTAAATTTATTGGAGTGACATTGGTTGATAGCAATTACATTGTTTCTGGGTGTATAATACTACATTACATTGCCTATACATTGCATTATATGCTCACCACCCGGAATCATCTCTCTTTGCATCAACATATATTTTGTATATTTACTCTTAACATGTTTAAACTTTAGTCACCTGCAAAGTACACTCTGTTTGATACAATACACCTATTGAGATGCTTTTTCTACTGCTCAAAACAGTTTTGAACTCATCAATTTTGACACCTTTTCGTGTGTCATTTTTTGGTTCACCTCTTCCACATCAGCAAAACATTTCCCTTTGAGGATTTTTTTTTTAATCCAGGGAAACAAACAAATCAACAAAAAGTTGCTGGGGGTGAGATCGGGTGAATAGGAAGGGTGGGGCATACAGGTCTTGATGTTTTTGGTCAAAAACTGCTGAACAGGGAAAGCCGGGATGGTTCAGTGGGTTAAGTGCTCGCTTTGCAGCCCTGGGGACTGAGGATTGAATCCCGGCCCCGGCCCAGGCGGACCCACATGCTGAATTGCGGTGTGCCCCCAGTTCAGTTCTTGCTGAGGCTTATGTGGGAGGCTCCCAGCCCAGTTCCTGCCCTGCACAGCCCCGCGCCCACCTGTGGAGTGAAACTATATGGAAAACTATTGCTGTCAACTATGGAGACTGCTCTGGGCCCTCCCTCTTCTCTCTGCCTCTGTCTGTCTGTCTCTCTGTCAAAAAAACAACAACAACCAACAACAATAAAAGTAAATCTTTAAAAAACAAAACAAAATTGCTGAACAGTCAGCATGGGTGTGGGCAGGCTCATTGCCATTGTGGAAGAACCAGACATTTGTTTGCCACAACTCGGGACATTTCTACTGCAAATCGTGACACAATCTTCTCAAAACTTCAAGCTATAAACTTTCATTGACTGACCCAGAGGAACAAATTTTGAGTGCATAATCCATCTCACATCAAAGAAACATAATTATGTTTTTTTGGGGTCCCCCCCCGTAAACTCTCAGAGAGCCACCATCTTTTTAAAATCCCTTATAGAGTGTGTTTTTTAATATACTTGATTTTCTCCCATTAAATTAATAAGATAAATGTAATAATTGATAATAAGTTAAAGGCTTGCCTCATCTTTTCAGGATATTATCTGCAAGGCCCAGCTACTGCCCTCGAAAGACTGGCATTTTTTCCCTCTCTACCCTCACTGGTCAATCATGCTCATGGCCTCCATACCCATCATATCTAAACTTGTGTAATGGTATTTCTTTTTTATTTTTTAAGATTTAATTTGGGGAAGCCAGGATGGCTCAGTGGGTTAAGCGCTCACTTTGCAGCCCTGGGGACCGAGGATCGAATCCTGGCCCCGGCCCGTGCGGACCCATATGCTGAACTGCGGAGTTCTTCCAGTTCAGTTCTCTCTCTGTCTCTGTCTCTGTATCTCTCTCTCTCTCTCTCCGTAAAAAAAAAAAAAAAAAAAAAAAGATTTATTTTATTGTTTTTGACAGAGAGAGAGAGAGAGAGAGAGAGAAAAGGGGAGGGTCCAGGGCAGTTTCCACAGTTGTACGTCATTAGTGTTCCGACAGAGTTTCATTCCACACAGGTGGGTGGGGGGCTGTGCAGGGCAGGAGCCAGGCCGGGGGCCTCCACATGAGAGCCACACCCCAGTTCAGCATATAGGTCTGTATGGGCCAGGGCAGGGACTAGATCCTTGGACCCCAGGGCTGCAAGGCCAGTGCTCCACTTGCTGAGCCATCCAAGCATCCCCTGTAATGGTATTTCTGGCTCCATATTTGACTCTTAAATTCATAGCTAGTCTCCCACCACCCAAACTTTATCTTTTCTTCTATCTTAGGAACCCAGGTACATTGCAAATGTTTCCCTTGACAACCACAATAGTGTTAACAACAGAGTGTTTGTCTAGATGCAATGCTATGCTACTTATAAATGGGCAAAAAAAGTTCTTCATGCCGAGCCATAGACTTGGGTGTTCAAATTGCAATGATCTCTCGAGTTGTTTAAAGAGCGAGTGATGCTTGGTGATTAGGCCAGAAATGGGGAGAGGCCCCTCTCTCCAGTGGCCCTCTGGAGGGTTGGGGGTCATTTAGATGTTCACATGACTGCCCTCTTTACTGTTGTTACATCCAAACATAATCCAGAATGTAGGATGCTGACACTGTTTAGTTTGACGTGGAACTCTCAGTGAAGAAGAGAGAAGGTGGAGCTGGACGGCCTGGATAGATTTTCGTATCGCTGCGCTCATATATCATGCAGAAGAGACAGAGCCCAGGCATGCCTTATGGCAATTAAAGCCACTCTGATTCCTTCACTACATTCGGTGAGGAGGGTTCCTGATATGACCTGGACACCTCACTCTTTGCTGGAGAAGCCCATGGTAAGACTGCCGGACTGCTGGTCCCCCAGGGCTTCATTCCTTAAATCCCCTTCGAACACATACAGGAGACATTCCTGCAGCCTACTTAGGAAACTATTTTTTGAGGAACAGTCATCACATTTCTGAAAAATTATGGTGGCAGCTGATCCAAAATCTTGGTCTTGAACTCCAGCCAATGTTTTCTTGACTCCAAAGTGTCCTGCCAAAACAAAGTAATTGCACAGCTGACAACCTCTCTTGTTACCTCTTAGAAATGACCATAATTTACAGCCTGCAATGCCAATGGGGGTCTCCCAGTGAATATACAGCTACTCTGGGTGCATTTCAGTGAGTCAGGGACAATGATCTCATATTTACCTTTTCAGAAAAACACAGAATTCCTTGTTTGAGGAGGGTGACCATCACTGATAAGGAGCTCTCTGTTTTACTGTAACTGTGTGTTTCATTTTTCCTTCCAGGTGTCTACTGGTTTCCTGACAGGACAGTTTGGTGGCATATCTTGAGACCCTCCGATTGTTCTCCCAGGTACTGGTTCCAGATTTGAGGTGGCTGTGACCAAAGTTTTCGCTATGGAGATTTGTTCAAGGAAAGACACCGTATTCACCTTTAAAAATAGGCAGGCTCCCTCATTCTGAAAGAAATAATTGTTTAATTTTTTATGAAAGATTACTCTAGGCTTGACTTCATTTAAAGACAAGGTAGCTTCTAGGCTCAGGATCTTCTGGGCTATAGATTCTGGAACGCTGAAGCTTTGCAATGGGGCAGTCAGGGAGATTTATCTTTAAACTTTGTAAACCTGGGTGAGAAGACGAGGAGCTGAAGGCTCATGGGTAACTAAAAGTGGGAACACTTTGAGGGTCTCCAGGGTTTGGCATTGTCCTTAAGAGGCTCCAGTGACCTCTGTTTTCTGAGATAAATATATCCAGAAGAAGCACCAAAGAAAGTTTATTATGTTCATCTTCTGGACCAGCCAATGGGAAGAAAGATCTGGGGGCTGGTTCTGACCAGGAGGCTAGGAGACACCCAAGGTCATCCAAGAGAGACACCTAATCATAGCATATTTTCTCTGAAATACTCATTCTCTGTTCCTGCATGGCTGTTATAACTCAAGTCCTGGTTTCTGTAAATTGACAAAGTTGTCACCCACTTTGTACCCAGGGCAGTGGCCCTTTGGCTAATTACTCTTAGCTCTGGTGTTCGTTCAGCTTCTTCTGTATTTTGGGCCCCAGGCGCTTCCCCTTAAATTTTGGGTGAGCTCAGCTATACATTGCAGGAATGTTTGTTACATGTGTCCAGTAAGCCTGGCTGCTCTGTAGGGGGCAGTTTCCAGGTAATCCTAGCTTCCATACTGCTAGAAATGAAGGTGTTTGCAAACTGATGTAAAGGGGATCAAAGAGCTCAACAATGGATGCCTTTTCTTACCCTAAGTAGGAAGAGTGAGCCATAAGCACAGTCCTAAATCAGGGTCTTTGAGGTGAGGTGAGTGCTTCTATGGGGTGGTCTGCATTACTCCTGGAAGAGCTTTTTGATGGGGCATTAGTTACATTTTGCTGCAGGGACTCTTGTGTCTGTGGCTTGGACCACCTGGCCGAGTCTCTAACCCTCCATTGGTCATACTTCCCATTGGGGAATGATGGGGGCTCCTACTCATCCTGTGGTCCGACTCTAGACTACTAGTCTTGGTGTCTTAGGCTCTGACCCACTGGCCGGCCTTGTTTTAAGTTCTTTGTTAGCCTGTCATATCTAACTGACTGAATGTTTTGAAAAATTACCTTGCTTCAACCTAAAGAACCATGTATGTCTATTCTTACATAGTCCACCTGATCTCCAGCTTCCCCCACCAGGCCTAATCAGTCCTGTGTTTTAGTCCCCAGGATGTAGTATTTTCTCTGAGTCTTCTCGCTAGCATGGATAGAGGCAAATCTTATGAAGATGCTGCTCTGACGGTGCAGGGCGTGTAGAATCTAAGGAGGTGAGAGTGGATGGACCTGTGCTATCAAAAGATGCGGATCAATCGAGACATTCAGAACTGAGGATACCTGACATTAGTAGAAAAGAAGTCTTGCATGAATGTCTCCAATCTCTCTTGTATTCTGAGGTTATTATCTCAGCTCTATCTTCATTTACACTTCACAGCCTCAGTGGTTCCCAAGTTACTGGGAAGGACAGACAAGTCCAGACCCTTTAAAACTCTGTCTTCTTCCCCCTGCCCATCTGCCTGTTAACTGTCTCTCACCCAGTTTCTCCTGAAGTTCATTGCCAATGAGGAAACTGGCAACGTCGTTTTATTTTTTCTTTAATTAAAAAAAAAAAATCTTATTATGGTAAAAACCACATAACATAAAATTTACCATCTTAGCTAATTTTAAGTGTACAGTTTGATAGTGTTAAGTATATTTACATTGTGAAACAGATCTCTGGAGCTTTTTTATCTTGCAAATCTGAAACTCTATACTCATTAAACTATAACTCCCATTTCCCCCCTCTCCCACCCCCTGGTAACCACCATTCTTCTTTCTATTTCTATGAATTTGGTGACTAAATAGGTGGAATCATACACTATTTGACTTTTTGGGGACTAATTTTACCTAGCATATTGTCATCAAGGTTCTTACATGTAGCATGTGATAGGATTTTCCTCCTTTTTGAAGACAAATAATATTCCAATGAATGTGCATACCCCATTTTGTATTTTATATTCTTTTTCAATGGACATTTGGGTTGCTTTTGTCTCTTGGCTATTTGTTAATAGTGCTGAACATGAGTGTGCAAATATCTCCCTGAGACTCTGCTTTCAATTTTTTTATTTAATATATAGCCAGAAGTGAGATTGCTGGGTCATATCATAATTCTATTTTTAACTTTTTGAGAAATCTCTATACTGTTGTCCATAGCAGCGGAGCCATTTTACATTCCCACCAACAGTGCACAGGGTTCCAGTTTCTCCAGATCCTTGCCAACACTTGTTATTTTCTATTTTTCTTACAGCAGTCCTCCTGATGGGTGTGAGGTGGCAATGCCTGTCTTATACTTCTCATAAGATCCCTGGAATTATGGATGTTTTGCAAATATCTGCTCAGTCAACCTCTGGATGCTCAGTTCAACTTTCAATGGCAGAGAGAGAGAGAGAGAGAGAGAGAGAGAGAGAGAGAGAGAGAGAGAGAGAGAGAGAGATATTCAAATGATCTTCAAAAGTCAAAGAAGCTATACCAAATTAAGAATTTTCTGATCAAAAGTGGAAAACATCTAGAACATTCATGTTTGTTTTCCATCCAAAATTATCACTCAATTAATGCTCACCACCAAATTCCACCTGGTTTCATTATATAAACTTTATAGAGCTCTGCTTACAAGCCTTTTGTGTGTTTTCCTAATGATGGAAAGACCATTTCATCTTGGCTTCTGCTTTTCTTCTGTGAGCTCATGCTAGAGTCATTGTGTTGTGTGTTTTATGTGCTTGGACTAGATAAGAACTACAGGAGTCCATTCCCTTCTGATTCTAAGTTTTGGTTTCTCCTTAAGCTGGGGTGGATGGCTTTCTCTTTTTTTGAGGTCACAAAGGTCACCCTGGCTTTAAGTAGTGACCACAAGCAACATATCATTTTCACTGCCAATGACTTTCTTGTTTATCAAATTTTATTTGCAGTTGATATTGGACCAGAGTCTGGTGTGTTGCTTGGCAGCCTGTGTCCCTGTCAGCAGCGTGCCATTCCCAGGGAGGGTATCTCATGATGCTTTTCTGCCTGCTGTGCCTCTCCTGTACTTCGTGGCTCAAAAACCAGAAGTCCTACTTCTCACATTCCCTTTTATTTCCTTCTTAGGTTTTGAGTTCTTATACCCATTCAACACAGAAAAATACATGGCAAGGGGAGAATTTACAATTCATAATTAAATATTTTATCTTATTGGGAAGTAGCTTGAAGGCAACACAGTGTGCCAACCTATGTTTGACCAAATACTATTACACATCTTATCTAATACAGGGCTGTCCAACCTTTTGGCTTCACTGGGCCACACTGGAAGGAGAATTGTCTTGGGCTACACATAAAATATACTAACACTAATGATAGCTGATGAGCCAAAAAAACAAAAACAAAAGCAAAACGTTGCAAGAAAGTCTCATAGTGTTTTTTAAGAAAATTTATGATTTTGTGTTGGGCCGCATTCGAAGCCATATTGGGCTGCACACGGCTCATGGCCTGGACAAGCTTGGTCTGATATAACTGAGTGCATTCGATGTTGAAACTCATTCGCTGTGGATATTTTCCAGAGAAGTTGGTTGGGGAGCATGGTGCTTTTTTGATCGTGTGACTAGGGTGGTAGTTCTCAAAATTGTGCACCTTGATGAGGCAACAATAGGCTCACCCTACCTACTCAAACTTGAAAATACTTGGCTAAAATGCCCTCACCATATCTAAGGTACAAAATAAAGGCACTTGAAATAACAGTTCAAAGAGAGATTAATATGGAACAATAATATTTTTCTTTATGACCAAAATTATGGTGACCGTAAACCAGAAATCTTAAAGAAATATTTGATGGCAGAAAATGAAGGTGGAAAGAAATTAAATCCTTGAAGATGTCGATGATTCTTCTGGAACCATGATTTTAAGGACTTCTTGCTAAGTGACATCATCATTATATAAGCTGAGTAAGAATTTTTTGTTATTTGCAGCCCAAAGTGTCCCAAACCATAAAATCCTGTGTAGGGTTTGGTCTTTAGCTAATAAACAATGGGAAGCTGCTAAAAGGTTTTAAGAGAAGTGTGACGTGATCAGGTGGGGGTTGAAAAAAAGTGGTCTAATCTAGTTTCAGTGTGTGGAGTTGGAGTTGTCGGGGTTTAAAAATGGTTATAGAGGGTAAGTAAAAGACGACCAGGTTCGAGGCAGAGGATTATGAGGTACATGTTGTACATGTTGAGTTCTCTTAGTGGAGATGCCAAGTAGGAAGGAAATATATGGGATGTAGAAACGAGATCTCATCCAGAGAGATAAATTTAGGCGTCAATGATATATATAGCGACTGAAGTCATGAATATGGATGGACGGGCCTGTGATGAATACTTGAGGAACCTCAATATTTAATGACAGGATAAAAGAGGGCGAGTCTCCAACAGACACAGAGAATAAGAGGCAATGCTGAGCATCTGAACACTAATGCCAGCCCATGGACTTTCCACTTAAAAACCCATGGGGGATTCCTCAACAAATTATAAATAGAACTACTATATGATCCGGCAACTGCACTTCTGGGTACTTATCTGAAGAAAATAAAAACAACAATTTGAAAACATATAAGCACCCTATGTTCATGGCAGCATTGTTTACAATAGCCAAGCCATGGAAGCAAACTAGGTGGGTGTCCATAGATAGATGAATGGATAAAGATGTAGTTTATATATACAGTGGAATACTACCAAGTTATAAAAAAATGAATCCTTGCCATTTTTGAGAACATGGATGGATCTATAGGGTATTATGCTGAGAAAAATAAGTCAGAGAAAGACAAATACCATATGATTTCATTTGTATGTGGAATCTAAAAAACAAAAGAAACCAATAAGAAAAAGTGAAACAGAAACAAACTTATAGATACAGAGAACAAATTGATGGTTGTCAAAGGGGAAGGATCATAAAAGGGGGAGAGAATTAAAAAGTACAAACTTCCAGTTATAAAATAAGTCACAGGGATGTACAGCATAGGGAACACAGTCAATCATATTGTAATATCTATGTACAGTGCCAGATGATGTCTAGACTTATTCTGGTGATTACTTCCTAAAGTATATAAATGCTGAATCACTATGCTTTACATCTAAGATGGATATGGTATTGTATATCCACTATAATTAAAGATAAAAAAACAAACAAACAAAAAAACCCTGTGGGATAGAGGATTGGACTTGATTTCTCAGAAATTTCCTACTTCTGAGATCCTTGATTCTAAGATAATTCTGTTTATCCTATATCACGGCATCAATGATAAACACTGCTGGAACTTTTTCTGATTCCGGAAAACTTCAAATATTCTCTGTGCCTTTGAATTCTCATTGGATGTTATCTGTACTTCTTTTGTGCTGTGGTTGTGTGTGATTACATCTCATTTCTCCCTCTAGACTAGTTGTTGTTCTTAGAGGCCAGGAATTATGTTTTACTTCTTTATTTCTGTCCTCAAACTAATCTCCCAAATTAGCTAGGCGTTTTGAATATTATTGGATACCACTACATTCTTTGACGAATGAATATTTGGTAATTAAAAATACTGAGTAAAATTGCTAAAATGTATCTTTTATTGAGTTTTTGAACACACATTAGAAAGTCTGATTGAACTCAAAGGTAAATATAAACCCATCCCGAAATGGTGAGGCAAAGCCTCCACCTGGTGAGCATCCAGCTGTCTGTTCAGGGGTCTCCAAACTTTTCAGCCCACGGGCCGCATTAACAATCAAACAGCAGTTTGGGGGCTGACTACACACTCGAGGTTCAAGTAAAAAAGAATCAAAACATAGATGTTGTTTTTAATTATTTATTTAATATTATTTTATTCAGATAAAAAGGTCTCCATGGGCCGGATGAGAGGGCTTTGTGGGCTGCATCCGGCCTGCGGGCCGTAGTTTGGAGACCCCTGGTTTAAGTGATAAGATCACTACTCATCACTGGCTTCCAGATTTCTGATTCAGGCTGAGAACAAAACATACAGAAGATAAAATAACCCTGACTCGGACCAGCTTTCTTATGGCCCCACAGATGATCTTTTTCCTATCTCTTACAGCACTTCTAAATTGGATCCTTTATCAATTGAGGAAGAAAGGAATGTTGCATTTAGCCAAAACAGGCTTCAAAAATGGACTTAGCATTAGAGCTTGTGTAATCTGCAAGACAGTTAGTATTATCAACTTAGTTTTATTATAGTCCAGTTTTTTTACTGTGTTTTAAACTGGTGTACATCCAAAACAACACATTGACTTTCGACTGAGTTCATTACAAAATCTAAGAGCTGGTAAAAAATTCGTCCAGTGTTATGGGACAATTAAATAAAGCACAGAATGGAATATGAAACGATGCCTACATTTATTGATATTTTCTATATGCTGGAATCTTAAACATTGTTATTGCATTTGACAAGAGGCATAAAGGTATATGTACATTTGTTTTCTGGTTTCACCTATATGTTCTCAGTAATTATGAATTTTTAATATTATTAGACCATGTCTTTTTTTAAAGATTCATTTTTATTGTTTTT
Source organism: Craseonycteris thonglongyai (assembly GCA_004027555.1). Lineage (NCBI taxonomy): Eukaryota > Metazoa > Chordata > Mammalia > Chiroptera > Craseonycteridae > Craseonycteris > Craseonycteris thonglongyai. Next base: position 41,205 of record PVKE010003252.1, read on the forward strand.
GACAGAGAGAGAGAGAGAGATATACAGAGACAGAGAGAGATACAGAGACAGAGAAGGGGGAGGGCCCAGAGCAGTCTCCATAGTTGCACATCATTGGTTTTTCCACATAATTTCATTCCACAGGTGGGTGTGGGGCTGCACAGGGCAGGAACCGGGCCAGGGTCTCATCCTGGTGAGAACTGAACTGGGGGAACTCCCCAGTTCAGCATATGGGTCTACACGGGCCAGTGCCAGGATTCGATCCTAGGTCCCTGGGGCTGCCAAGTGAGTGCTTAACCCACTTAGCCATCCCAGCTTCCCCTATTTCTAATTATCAATTTCAAATAAAAATGAAACGATTTCAAGTCCCAGGTTTTTAAGAAATCTAGATCAGCTCTTCTGCTTTCATATATCCAGCCCTCTCTGAAAAATTCCCTCTTTCTTAAGCCAGTAACCACTAAGTTACTCTTAAACTCAAACTAAGTATTATTTAACACAAGAAACAGAAAGTCAGATAGGTCTGTTTTTTTGGTATCAGTAGTGTCTCTCTGTTGTGGAAAGATGTCAGTTTTCAAATTCTCACTACACTGCACAGACCTGCATATCTCTGGAAACTTTATAGTTCAAACCCCACTCCTTGGGGACTTATAGCAACTTGTAAATCCATGAGAAAATTTTCAGCAAAGTTCTATTTCTTAGTTTATTCATGGATTAGACTTGTAAGAGTAGATTCATTCTAAGGCTCTAATGAGCAGAGTTTTGTTTTGTTTTTTCATCACACTGAAAAGAACACTTGCTTCTCTTTTTCTAACACTCAGCTTATGATGGTTTTAGAATTTATGTTCTCAGTCATATACTCCATTGACTTTGGAGTCTTAGAAAATACTCACCTTGGTTCTTCCCAGAACCTAGTACTATTCAAAGCCTTTCTTTATGTAGCATTAGAAAATGGAGACCCACAGAACGACTTCACATGATTTTGTTGCTCTGGTCTACTTCTAAGAACATTGGCTCTGCTCTTTGGACTAACCAGAAGACATGACAGAGGTCTCATAATTGAGTGATGTCTGTTATTAGGGGTGCAGAACATGAAGAGAAATTACACACTAAGTTTCTTAGAGTGAGGCTGAAGGTAAGTACTTTTTTCTTTCACTGGAAAAGATTTGAGCTGGATTAAAAAAAATAAACAAAGATGTCTTCAGCATGAAATCCATAAAACCAGTCTAGGAGGTGCTAATGATCCCATAGTTCATGTGACTGGATGTGCCGGCATCACGTCTATAACTGTTCTGAATCATTTCATTCAATCGGCTTCTATGGGCTTATCAGTACATGGGTCTCTTAAACTTTCTATTTAGAACTGAATTTCCTTTTAGTCTTCAATATTTGTTCATTTCCAGTCTAATATTTCCAAACTTCATTCCTTTCTACTTCACCTCAGTCCAAATGCATTTTTGGCTGGGAGAAGTGGGGCATAGGGCATAAAATATTTGAGGTAAAAAGTCTCTTAGAGTTCATCTACTAGGATGGCCTCATTTCACAGATGAGAAAAGTGAGGTACAGAGAAGGGAAAGAATTGCTGGTCATTATTTAATGGGATTGCTCTTAGATTCTAGATCTGAGTACTGATTAAAGAGGCAATAAAGGAAAATAAAAGAGGCGATATAAACCAGAGCAGGGATCAGGACTAAGGCACCTGTCTGGATGGTGTGTTTACTCATGGTATGACCCTGTATTAGTTTTTCACGTTATGCAACGAACTTCCACAAACATAGTGCCTTAAAACAATATATAATGTATTTACTATTTCATGATTATACACAATATTATAGTACATGTAGTTTATACTGTGTGTATCTTACTATTTCTGAGGATCAGGAATCTGATCAAGGCTTAGCTGGGTTTTCTGGATTCAGGCTGAAATAATCAAAATATCAGCCAACCTGTGTTCCTATCTAGAGGCCCACCTGGAGAAGAATCCTCCTCCAAGCTCTCTCAGGTTGTTGGCAGAATTTATTTCCTCGAGGCAGTGAAACGGAGGGTGCTAACCTCTTTCTAGCTGCTGCCATCCTTACCCACTTGACATGTGAGCCTTTACTTCCTCAAAGCCAGCAAGGCAGAAAGTCTCTAGTGAGACAGGCAGATAGAGTCTTATATAACTTAACATAATCATGGAGAGAAGCAACTCACAAACAGTGCTCAAACAAGGGTGTGAATACCAGATGAGGAGCATTGAGGGTCACCTTAGGGTCTGTCTACTACAACCCCAAATAAATAAATTTCCTAGGCTAACATAGGAATAAATTTCGGGCAAGCAATATTTTCACCGTGCATCACAGTAAATTTGCAAACGTGTTACTAGTGGTGTGTCTTTGAGCTTTAGGCTCCATCTCATTGAATAATTTTATCCTTTTTGTCAATGACTTCATGAAGATACAAAAGGTAAGTTTTTCAGAATTATGGGTGAATGGGATAAGAGTGTTAGCAAGTAGTTTAGATGATATAATTAAGTTCTGTTTTTACTTTTGTGCTAGTGTAATGGGGAATAATATTTTTATTTATTTTAAAATAATATTTGTATTTGAATTTTGTTGTATGTAATCTCCTATTCTGCCAGAAGCATCCATATGACTTGGGGAAAATTAGGATTTTTGCAATAGGAATGCAAGGACAAAGGCAATGCAGAAGCTGTAAGTTTCAAACTGGAAGTTTTGAGTTTACAGACTGACAATAGTTTGAAAGACAGGTTTTGGTGAGAGAGAATAGACTTTCTAAACTTCTTTAGCTCCCAATAACATTTTTTAAAAAAGATTTATTTTACTGTTTGAGAGGAGAGAGAGGGAGATAGAGAAAAGCGGGTAGGAGTGGAGGCCCAGAGCAGTCGCCATAGTTGTGCATCATTAGTTGTGACATGGTTTCATTCCACACAGGTGGATGTGGGGCTCCGTGGGGTGGGAACCGAGTTGGGGGCCTCCTGCATAAGAGGCGAGAATCTTTGAGGCTAGTTATCAATTGTGCTACGGTTCAACATATGGATTTACATGGGCTGGGGCCGGGATTTGGTCCCCAGACCTTGCAGTTGCAAGGCAAGCATTCAACCTAATGAGCTATCCTGGCATTCCCTGCCCCGCACCTCCCAGGAACATGTGTGGTCATTGAATTTTAATATAAGTAGCAGGACAGAGGGAACTTAGGTGTGATATCACAGGAACCTCTGTCATTAAGGAATGAAAGAAAGCTACCATTATAATCTCAGAGGACTGTGGAAGGAGAAAGGAGCCAGGGTAGGACATGGAGGTCAGATGTCAAGGCCCACAATTCAGGGGCTGCAGAACTATCCAGATAGGTATATGAAAACCCATGTTATAGTCATAGTACAGTCATATTGCAGTTGTATTGGGACAATCGGTCAGTTTCCCGAGGTGTAACCTGAGGTGAACTGCAAACTTCTGGAATTGGTCTCACAATGGGCTGGGCAGTCATAATTTCCAATGTGAAATCACTGACAAAGATGTGGCTTCATAGGTGAACCCAAGGCACCACTTCCAGCTTCCTGTGATCTGTGTGTGTCATTCTTGGAGCCCAGAAATCCTCATATACCTCAAGAAAGGTACATGGAGATACAGGGAGGGCTTGGAGTGAACACAAAAGTTTACAGTGACAATGGTGAACCTTACCTGAATCCCTGTGATCCTGGAAAACAAATGAATCTTCCATTTGTTCCATTTGGAGAAAAAATCTTCCATTCTTTTGTGTCCCAGGAGAGGACTCACTACAAAGAACCACCATTCCCCAGGAGACCTGGATGAGACTCTGGAGCCACCTGGTTTACCTAGCCAGACACACACACACCTTTGAAATTCCCATTTTTGTCTCATAAATGATTAGCTGACCTGCTTTTTTCTACTGATCAATGGGAACAAAATATTTGCTAGTCAAACTTCAGTTAGAGTTTAGGACTCTTTCCTTCCCCCAGGTCCCTGAATTTTGGCTCACCCTCAGCCAAGCCAGCATACAACTTGTTTTAAGAATAGGCTGGCCTCAGGATGAGATATGCTCTGATCTGCAATTCTATCACACCATCCCAAGTCCCCACACCCAGTTCTTTCTGCTGAACTCCTGAGATGCATATAGAGCTCATGGTCAAGGCGTCCTCTCTATTACAATAGCCCCTCCTCTTCCTGCAGAAGCCCTTCCCCCTTTTGTTTTGAGTAAAGCCTCTTCTTACTGAGTCCAGGTTTGTTTTCATTTGGCAACAGCATATGGTGAATTTGTGACCAGAGGCAAATGGCCAGGGCCGCTAATGCCCCTGTGGATGCCGTATGATGACCCAAGGCTCAGATGATGCCACTCACACCTCAGGGATGGGAGGAGACAAGTTGCTCTATAGTACAGACCAATGAGGATGTCACTTGGATTTGGGGCCCCGTTTTCATCATTATGAGGTCTTATGATTCCTTTCTTCAGCCAGTTTACATCTTAGAGAAGGACTGGAGTCTCCAAAAGGCTGACAATTTACTCGAAAGAACCAAATGAGTTTCTGCTGGCTTAAAAAAGTCATCTTTAAATGAGACATCATTCTCAGAAAATTAATTTTTTTTCTTGCCACCCAGCAAAGTCTTACGAGGGTGACTACTTCGCTACTAAAAGAGTGCAAAAGCCACTTTTTCTTAGCACAATTGTGTACAAATTTGTGACTAGCCACACTGGAATTACGAATCAAATAAAACAAGGTGATTTTCCACAGCAAGTGATTACGAGATCCTGCCTTTGAGTTAGAAAACATGTAAGTACAGGATGCAGATATTTGGTTTAGGAACAACAAGGTGGCACTTCGGAATAAAAAATTAAGGGTTGTATTAGTTAGGAATTTTTCGGTTGCAACTTACAGAAATCCAACTGGAATTAAGCAAAGGGGCAAAAAGGGAATTTATTGGCTCTTGGAATCCAAGAACAACCAGACTGAGGGAAGGAAGGGAGGCTACTGAATTTCAGGGATGAATGGGGCAAGGGACACAGAGGTCCTGGGGTCCTCCCCAGTCCAGTCTTGGCAGCTTCTGTCTGAGTGGCATGCTCTCCTTGGGTTTCCTTCTCTCACTACAGACCATCCTTCCGCACCAGGCAGGGTGATGACCCTTAAATGCCGCGAGTCTAACCTCTTTTGACTTCTGCTCCTAAACTTGAGAGAGGCTCAGAAAACTTCTGTGGAAAAATTCTGATAGGAAACCCTGGTAAGGGCTCTCCTGTAGCCAGTGAAACAATCTTGTGGAAAAGGTCAGTTCTCAAATAGCCACTTACATGTGCATATGGAGGGAGGGAGAGAGGAAGGCCATTCCCAAATTTCACGAAGTGAAGGGAGTTTCTGGGTAAATAGCTCCACATAGTCCAAGTAAAATTGTGTGGCCAATGTCGTTAATATTAAGTCAGTGAGAGAATGTGTTTTTCAGAGAAGCTGATGTGCTGGTGAAACTGAAGGTCCTTCTGACTTTGATTTAGTTTTAAATCCTAGCTCTAGAAATCATATCCCTCTCTCTAGAGACCTAGCCTCCCCCACCCACCCCGGATAATCAGCAACTGCTCAACCACCCCAGGCAGCAGAGGGCAGTAGCTGGTACCTGACTAGTGGTCACATGGTCTGGCCCTCTGGCAGGCTAAAGATAACATTTTGACTTAAGTTATGGTTCAGCTCCTTAGCCCTAAGGTGTAACAACCCCCTGGCTACTTTCCCATGAGACCAGACAGAGGAACATTGAAAAAAAATCAGGACTGTCTTTAAGACCTGAACAAATGATCCATTACCCTTATCTCACCTCCAACCAATCAGCTCCCAGCACGACCCCAACCCGAAACTCATGGTGTCTTGTGAGTTTGTCCTTTATAATCTGTAACCTACATACCATTAGGGAGTTTGGGCTTTTGAGTGTTAGCTTCCTGTTCTGAATGGCGACAATCATCAATAACATAGCCAATATTTCACTGCAGTTCTCAGTGTTTAGTGTTTGGTTCTGCTAGCGCAGGGTAGATGAATTTCTTTCTGCTCTACAACAGAGGCTAGAGTTTAGGAGGCTAGAGCTCAGTCCATGCACTTACAGGAGATTATGGACCAAATGGAGGGCATTTGAGGAATATGAGTACACTGCTGGGTCAACGCAAACCATCCCATGTTATTGCTGATGTGTCGATCTTGAGCACCGAGGGCACTGGCGATGTTTAGACTGGAGATGAGGAGACCCAGGAACATAGAAGCTGTCATCAGCAGGTCCTTTTTGTTATGGACTAACACACAAATGTTTCAGGGTGAACAGGCTTTGATTCCGTATAAGGACTTCCTCTTAGTTAGAACTGTCCTGGAATGGATGGGCATATATGATGAAGCAGTGAGCTAACACTATATGGCAGCATCGGTTTCTTTTATTCCCTCCTTAATCCCTTCATTCATTCAGCAGATACTTATTCATTAACAAATAGACAACATTAGCAAATAGACAACGAGTTCTACAGGAGCAGCTCATCACCGTACTCCCTATACCTGGCTGTGTACTAGCACTATAGCAACATTTGTTATGTGATGAAAGATCAATGAATGGAGAAGGGGGTGTGGTCACTGTGCTGGGCACTAGAGATGGCCATAGGATGCTCAGGGTGCTGACAATCACTGTGGAGGCTCTGCATGCAGTGCTCGGAGGGATGTGTGCCTACGTGGTTTGGGAAGGACAGAGAGTGCTATTGAAAGTACAGCAGAAAGTGCTCCTGGGCTGACAGAAGGGCTGGCAAAGTTGAAAACTTCTCAATGGAAAAGATGAGTAAGGTGGAGAGGTGGAGAGGCATGAGAGGAGCATTCCCAGAAAAAGAACAAGTGTACTGATGGGGGAGAGGTGGGGCCCCCTGTGCCTGGGTCTCTGCAGTGCCTGATGGGAGCCCCTTGCAGGCCTCTGGTTCTGTCCCTCCCGTATCTACATTGCACTTTCCATTCCTGCCACACAACATGTGCAGGAGTAGAGGGCTCGGCCAGGGAACTCTGGGTATGCTGAGGGAGTTGTCTCCACCTCCTTATGGGGACAGGACAAAGGTCTAGGATCGCCCAGGATCGCCCAGGATCACCTAGGATCTTCTAGGATCATTAAAAGTCTAGGATCAACTAACCTCCTCAGAAGCAGCCCTTCACCCACTCCGTCCTTGGAGCATTTGTGTTCTCACTCCTACCCCCTCCCTTATCCAACCCGACCTCTTGTTTTTACTGTGATGTGATGTGGTGGATGTGATGTGATATCCTCGGTATCATAAAAGAGTAAATGATGGACTAGATTTAATCTCTTACTCATTCAGGGTTCATCTGCATTTTAATAAGAGAGAACAATTTTAGCCAAGGCAATGACAATTTCAGTGGAAAATTTTGAGCATCTCCTATAGAAGTGGGAGGATTTGGAGGATTCGTGATAAGGATTCATGTCTTTACCCCCACCTTCAAGAGTTTTTTTTTTCCCCCACCGTGGGTTGTGAATTGGGAAATGAATTTTATGGGTCACAGCCAGCATTTTAAAAGGAATAAAATATAATTGAGTAGACTGGAATAGAAGAGATGAAAATATCAGAGTTCATAACATGCAGTAAGGGTAAGTTATGTTTCACAAAACATATTTTAAGTAAATACATATATATGTAGAAATGATGTAAAAATATTTTTGAAGATTATGTTATTGTTTTGAGAGATGGCTAGAGAGAGAGAGAGAGAGAGAAGGGGGAGGGCTCAGAGAAGTCTCCATAGTTGTACATCAGTTGTGACATAGTTTCATTCCACACAGGTGGATGTGGGGCTGTGTAGGGAAGGAACTAAACTGGGGGCCTCCTGCATGGGAGGTAAGAATCTTTGCCGTCATCCTGGTGGCTACCAGCTGCTCCACAGTTAATAAGCATATGGGTTTGCAAGGGCCAGGGCCAGGATACGATCCCCAGACCTCGTGTTTGCCAGACAAGCGTTTGATCTGTTGAGCTATCCCAGCATCCTGTAAAATATGTTTTTGCTGTGGATTGTAGTAAAATCAAAAGTTTGAAAAATGCTGTCTTAAATTTACCTTCTAGAAAAGTACAATTTGATTTTGCCTGAATGAGTTGGCTTTCTCTTAGAATAGGGACAATCTTGGCTAGTCCTGCTTGCCTTGTGGTGGTTTCTAAGCAGTACATTTTGATTTTTTTCTGTGTCTTATAACAGGAGAGTGGAAGTATCTCAGTTTTTCCAAGTCCTCTCAGGAAACAAAACAAAATGAAATACTAACAATTGTTTCCTGCCTATCTAAGCAAATGAGTTTTCCCTCAGATTTTCCCAGGGACCATTATATGAGATGAAAACTTGACTCAGTGTTTCTCAGTGCATTTGAGGATTAGAGTAATTAATAATGCGTATCTGTCATTCGAAAGAGAAAACATGGATTTCCTACTTTTCCATTTGTTGAAGGCAGAAGAACCAACATGGCTTGTTTAAATCAAATGCATCATTGTTTGAATAACTAATCTTGAAGAAGAAAAACTAGACCCACTGGTATTACAAAACATTTCCCTGTTCCCAAGGGTAACCTGAGCCTTCAAGTGTCTGGCAGCAGGTAACAAGAGCAGAAGAACTCACAGAACTATTTTTAATGATTATTTCATTTTAGAGTAAATGTACATGAAAATGATTATAAAAACTTTTTTTTTTTAATGTCAGGAAGCTCTGAATTAATGTGTGGAGAATTCCATTTTAACAAGTCAAGAGGAAAACTGAAGATGTCAAGTTTATTTGGTTTAAGGTGAAAAAGCTCCCACTGGAAACTCAGGACAGGTTTGAGAGTTTCCGCCCCAGGGAAACCACCCAGAATTGTAAATTGGCTGTTTATGTGATGAAATTTGCCCAGTGTTTGTGCCACCCAGATGGAACATAAATAAATAAACAAACCCACAATTCTTTGGCCAAATTGATAATGAGTAATGATGAACAAAATATTCTTTTTCTTGGCTAGACTCCAGGAGAGAGACTTTCCTTCTCCCAGAAGGCTTCGAGAGGAGCTTGCCTTTGCATGTTCTTCATGTCCCAGGGGCATGGGAGGCAGAGCTGGGCCTCTCCTACAGGTGAAGTTCCCTGTCTTAGGTGGTCTTCACGGATCGGGCTGCCTCCTCGGTACTTACCGATCATTTTAAAAGTGAAATGCGCAGTGGGCCAGTGAGCAATTCCTCTGACCTCAGAGCACTGCCACCAGTGGTAGGAAGTGGGTACCTTAATGATATAATGCATCAAGAGTTTCAGAACATAGCCTTGATGTGTCCTCCCTGAAATTCTACAACTAAAATACAGTATACTAGAAGAATTCCCCTCTAAGCCTGATCTCTTATGTAAATTTTTAGTATAAAGATTTTTACTTAAAAGCAATAGGTAGGGGAAGGCTAAGAATACCAAATGTTTAGTAAGTATTTCTCTAACACTTGGCTTCATGCAGTTTGATCTTGTTCATAGTTTAATAAATAAATAAGTATCTATAAAGAAGCAATGAATCAAAGTAGGGTCCCAGGAACCACCATTTTAGGGAGATACAGGCCACTGTGATTATCAGAAGGAGGGAGGATGGTGCTATAACGACGCAGTCTGAGAAGTGGCAAACATGATCTTTTAAGTAGAGGTTTGCTTAGGAATAAATGGTCTGTGTCAGATTTTCGCAAAGTTATAAGAATTATGCCAAATATAATCACGTTTCACCAAAAACAATTTATGAACCAGATAAGTATGTTTGGAGAGATACTTGAAGACAATTCAGTAAATGCTATGAAATGTAAATGAAGTTTAAAAAGCTGGAGCCTTCCATGAATGCCTGTAAGGAGCCTTTTCCATGTAGAATTCTTTTGGGAATGTAATTATGGAATCCTGTTTTCATTACTTGCAGCCTAATATGTGCATTTCTCCTTTGTGTGAATTGGATGTTGTATACTCTTAACATCTTCTCTGCTCCTCCACACCACTTAGTGTAATGTCAGAGTTTCACAGATAAAGATTGGAAGGGAGGGGAAGCCGGGATGGCTCAGTGGGTTAAGAGCTCACTTTGCAGTGCTGGGGACTGAGGATCGAATCCCGGCCCCGGCCCGTGTGGACCCATATGCTGAACTGGGGAGCTCCCCCGGTTTCAGTTCTCTCTCTGTCTCTGTATCTCTCTCTCTCCCTCTCTCTCTGTCAAAAAAAAAAAAAAAGATTGGAAGAGAGGAAGAATGAAAGAGAAGGAAAAAGAAAGAATATAAGGGGAAAAATGGAGGGAAGGTAGAAAGAAAGAGAAAGGAAGGAAGGAAGGAAGGAAGGAAGGAGAAAAGAAAGAAAGAAGAAAAGCAAGGAAGGAAGGGAGGCAGGGAGGGAGGAAGAAAGAAAGGAAAAAAGGAAGGAAGAAAGGAAGAAAGAAGAAAGAAAGAAAGAAATCTTACTAGAGCCTAAAAAGTAGAATGCAGACAGAAATAGAGGTAGGCTTCATTTATCCTGTTTCTCAGTCAAGGAAAAAGGCCTGCCTCCTTGTCCTGGGAGCAGGCAGGATGTTGTCTATCTGAACTTGGGATATGACTGGAATGTTCTGGGATGAGCGGTACCCACAAGGCCCCCTAGGAGGCCTGGTCAGGTAGAGTGAATCTTAGAGAGGCAAGAGAAAAAAAAGTGAGGAGAGAAAGTGGGGCCCAGCATGCTTTGTGTGGGAAATAAGGAGGCAAGTTAGTTTATTTCAGATTCACAGAAAATGCTATGCAGGTTGTGCAAACTAATAGTAGATCCATGAGGTTGGTCTTGGCACAGAGTACGTACTCAGCAAACAGTTGCTGGGTGCGGTCTGATAATAAAAACTTGAAAACTTGGGTGGGTAGAGGTGCTATAAGACTTAAGGGAATAAGTGATTTTCAAGCATATCTGAAAGTTTTTATGTTTTGAGTTGGTGTGTCAATTATAAATCATTTTTGGTGAAGTATCATGTTGGCCACATGTAGTTGGTTCCACTGGGGTCAGCATATGGACCGCTTCCTCATTTGAGACTCCTGACTATTTTCTTCTTGTGACTTGGAGTCCAATACAGAGGCTTATCTCCCTGCGGGCATCACTGCTTCTGTGAGGGGCCATCGTTTCCTCTGTACTCCCCATTTCCACTACCATTGTCACACAGCAAGAACTGGGACCACCATGTAAAATGTGCACAACTTCTAATGCTTGCCAATGTTCGCTGAAGACCTAGACTTGTACTGTTACCCCAAATCTCCCCCTGAAATCCCCTTTCTGCTTTTGGGGATCCCCATCTCACCATTGGGGAGTTCTGTAGATGACCATGCCTGGAACAGAAGCAAGTGAATGAGAGTCCCAGCAACCACCCACCAAAGTCCTGTGTTGAAACTTGGGATATTTTTATTTCAAAAGCGTAGTTGAAAACGGTGATGAGATTTCACAGTAGTGTTAGTGGAGTACTGTACTCTGGCATAAAACAAGTTAGGAAGCATCTGGGGGTTGGCTCAGAATCTAACCACAATGTTTCTATGGCAAATTGGCTACTAATTTGCCAATAATCAACTTAGAAACGACTATGAGAATCAAGCATAGCCACTGAGAACTAATGAAATTGAATATGGTCTAACAATTTCATATTTCAGATTTTGCACAAAACTCAGATGGATCTAACTTGCTGAATTAGGGCCTCCCAATAAAGTATATTGAATACATCCTATTCCAACAGCCGTGCCCTCGTTATTGGCCGATTTGCCCATGGGGAAAAAGGCAATAAAGTCTGATACTCTGGTGGTACTAACACCTTCTGGATGTTTATAGAAGAAGCAACCTTGAGCCAAGAGAACAAGAAAAGAGGAAGTTCCCGAACCACTTGCAAAGGGTTGAGGCTGAAGAGCAGATGTCTCCGGGCTGCCCAGACGTCTGCCACATGGCCCAGCCGTGCTACCGCTGCCGAAACCCCAAGTCTACAAGTCAGGGTGGTCTGGAAGTAAAGGATTGTTTTCCTGAGAGTGGTTTCAAGAATGTAGCTCCTCACCTAATAAAAGGAATGTGCAATGATTAACTGGGTCTAATATTAGCATCTGCAAAATAAAGAGCAATTGGGCTTGCTATGAACGAGAGCAGACCTCGCACGCACCCGCTGCCAGATAAAATCTGTTCTTTTTCAGCCATAAATCTTTCCTGGATGCTAGGGAAGAATTTCACTTCCGTCAGAAACCCTGGGTGGACCAAAGAGAAAGAATATGCTGTTGTGGAGATGAAAGCATCTGAGTTTAAAGCTCCTGGTGTCTTTTCTGCCTGTGTTGCTGGCTTTTCTCTGATACTGTCCTTGCCTTGCCATGCCTGGCATTGTTTGTCATAGAATGAGGCAGCAGCTGGGAAAGTACAGGGTGGGCCATTTGCTTCAAGCTTTAGCTTCGGTCAGAACTAGCCTTTGACTTCGAATCCCACTGTTCTCTTGGACCCTTGGTTAAACTTCCTGGAACACCAAAGCTTTGATAATTGTGAAGAATACATCAATAGACTTCAACGTGTTCCTAAAAGATGCAGAAGTTGAACTGACTTGTGCACCAAGTAAGATTACCATTCTTGCTGAACAGGAGATTCCAATGACTAGGAGCCACCTCACTATGTCATCTAATTTGTCCTCACAAACACTTTGGTGTAGGGCTGTGATTCTCTAAATATGGTCCTGACAATATTGGCATCACCTGAGAACTGATTAGAAATGTGCATCCTGAGACCCCCTCCCCAGACTCACTGGGGCAGCATCTGTATTTCAACAAGCCCTCCAAGCTCTTCTGACACACACTAAAGTTTGGGGACCACTGACGTAGTAAACATTATCACCATATAAGTGATTATATGCCATCCTATTTTGGATATTTGATGTCCCTTATAGCTAAAACTTTCAATGTCAAATTCTAGATTTCCGAGGATCTTCAGGACCATACATGCAGTAAGCAGTCAATAAGTGTTCCCTATAGAGGCTGTGTCTCTGAAGTCGTCATCTTTTACATTTTCTGCTTTTTCCCTCACTCTCTTCTTTCCTTCCCTTCCTTTTCCTTTCCCCTCTCCCTTCCCCTTCCTTCACCCCTCCCCTCCCCTCCCTTCCTCTCCTCTCCTTTTCTCTCTACCCCTCTCCTTCCTTACCTTCCTCCCTCCCCCTTCCTTTCTCTTTTGGTCTGCTCTATGTCACTTTAGGGAGCATCTTCTTCCCCTTTACATGTATTTAGATGGAGCTGACAATCAAGTGGCTCTTTTCTCAGCTGCCATTTCATGCAGCCAGGCTAATCAGTGGTCTACTCCCTGGCCATAGTGATTGATCCTAAGGTCCTAGCATGGCCACTGAGAATCTTTGGGGTGGGCAGTAGCAATATGAACTCTATGAAAGACTCTCCCTATCCGTGACTTGGTGAGCACCAAAATACCAGGTGAACTTGGCACTTCTGGGTGGCACATTTGCTTCCTGTGAAGACAGTCTGTCTGGGACTAAAGCCAACTCAGAGGAAAGCAAAGCCAAGTATTGAAGTGGGAGAGGGCAGGGAGCTGATGTCATCTTTTGAAGCTATAGATTCACAGTGTCTTGAGCCAGAGTCCACTCTCAGATTAAAAAAAATTTTTTTTTTTAATATTTATTTATTTATTTTTAATTGTTTATTAACAGAGAGAGAGAGAGAGAGAGATACAGAGACAGAGAGAGAACTGAACTGGGGGAGCTCCCAGTTCAGCATATGGTTCCGCACGGGCCGGGCCAGGATTTGATCCTCGGTCCCCAGCGCTGCAGAGTGAGCGCCTAACCCACTCAGCCATCCCGGCTTCCCCCACTCTCAGATTTTATATTCAATTCAACATTCCTGTGAATACCTTCACCTAAGATCCTGGGGACATTCGTATTAATGATTTTTTCCCCCTACTGCAAAAGTAAACACACATATAAAAAGTTTAAACTTTGTAGAACTACGTCATGTAGAAAGTCCCTTGTGATCACCCTTACTTCACTGAAAATCTCTGTATATATTTTGTATATAGTTTTGTGCGTATTCCTTTAGCTCTTTCCATCAATAGACTAATGAAATGGGATATAAACTGAGAGTTTTCTTGATATCTCAGTTTTGCTAGAGGCCTATATAGTCAAGAATAAAATGATAGGTGCCAACACTTATATTCTACAGTGAGGTTATCAAAACATTTATGTAGGATTCTCAAAGTGAGTGATCCAGGTCTGACATTATTAGTCCATCTAAAAGGTTCTGTGTAAAAAGGCTATAAATTTATTAGAAGATTGACAAGGCCAAAGGGAGCACATCTCTGGAGAACACTTTTAGCACGGTGGGGATACCCCATCTTGAGGTGGGGGCAGAGAACACTGCCCTTTTACCCTAAGCCAAGTGGGAGAAGGAACTTCAAGAAAATCACTCACGGGGAAGCCGGGATTGCACAGCAGGTTAAGCACTCCCTTTGCAGTTCCCAGGGTCTGAGGACTGAGTCCCGGCCCTGGCACGTGTAGACCCATATGCTGAAGTGGGGTGTGGCCCCCAGTTTGGTTTTTGCCAGGGCGAGCTTCCCATGTGGGAGGGCCCTGGTTTGGCCCCCAGCTCTCGGGGGTGTGCCTCCCATGTGGGAAGCCCCTGGCCTGGCTCCCACCCTGCACAACCCCCACCCACCTGTGTGAAACAAAACCATGTCAAAAAACTGATTATGTACAACGATGGAGACTGCTCTGGGCCCTCCCCCTTCTCTCTGCTTCTGTCTCTGTCTCTCTCTGTCCAAAAAAATAAAATAAATCTTAAAAAAAAAAAAAAAAAAGAAAGAAAAAAAATCACTCAGACAACCTTCAATGCATGCACTGGAATTTGAGGACTGTGGTGTCTGGTACCTTATTCACCTCATATTCCTACCTGCAAGGCAGCAGAAGGAAGAGATGAGACTGAACTCATAATTTAATGTTATTTGACTTGATTTCCTCTCTGATTGTGTGCCAACTGTTTCTAATTTGGAGCCGTTGCAAAATGTGAAATCATCCAGGCTGATGCATCTATCTGGTTTGGTTGACACTTGGGAAACCTGCCTCCATTACATCCATTTCCTTTCTTTTACACTCTCCTGAGTCATTGCTCCCATCTTGGATTGTCTCCACTTACCAGACTCAGGCACAACACAAATGAGATGGTTATTATTATGTGCAGTAACTTTGTAGAGCTAGATGCACATACACCAACTTCAGCTACGAGCACACAGACAGTGTAAGCCTTTATAATAATTTCCAGGTCTGTGTCTCAGTTAACATCAGAAATTTCTGGAACTATAATTCTTTTTCTGGATTCTATATCTACCTTTCCATCCCATTTCCTCTCTCTGTACCTAAATGAACTCCAATGTATTAAGTTCTTAAGTTCTGCCTTTGATATCTCCCCTCAATGAATCTATCTAGCCCAAGCGTGTCTAACAGGTGGCCCACGGGCCGCATGCGGCCCAGGATGGCTTTTAATGGGGCCCAACACAAATTCGCAAACTCTTAAAACATTATGAGATTCTTTTGAGATTTTTTTTTTTTTTTTTAGCTCATCAACTATCATTAGTGTTGGTGTATTTTATGTGTGGCCCAAGACAATTCTTCTTTTTTCAGTGTGGCCCAGGGAAGCCAAAAGTCTGGACACCCCCTGATAGCTGTTAGGTTTTAGTCCCTTGCAAACATTCTAGGAGAGTTTTTTATAACCACCACTTATTAACCTTAAATAAATGCATGCTTTGTCACATTATCTCATTTTCTCCTTATAATATTCCTGTGAGGTAATTCTGTCTCTGTTTTGAAATGGAGAAATGAAGGCTCAGAAGGGGTTGAGTAATTTGCCCAGTGTCACACAACAAATTAGAAGTAGAGCCAGGACGAGCATTCAAAATTTCCTGCCTTACAAGGTCTGTGTTCTTTTCCTTACAGCCCTCTCTCTTCAGCTGCCTCCGGCCCGTCAGCTTCGACCACTCGCAGCTGTGTATCTCCATCATCTCTGTTCAAACTCCTTAGAGTTTCTTCAAACTCTTTCAGAAGCACCTGTCAGCAGTTACATTTCAGTTACTCTGACTCTAGTCAGATGGATGGTTGCTCATATAGAAATGAATTTTGGGGAAAAATGGCTTTTTTGGCTGATCAACCCAGCTTGACTATTTGAGTCTTCTGTTCCACTAACTTTTCTATAGAGGCGTCCTTTTTTAAAAGATTTATTTATTGTTTTTTGACAGAGAGAGAGATACAGAGACAGAGACAGAGAGAAGGGGGAGGGCCCGAACTGTCTCCATAGTTGCACATCATCGGCTTTTCCACATAGTTTCATTCCACAGGTGGACTTGGGGCTGCACAGGGCAGGAACTGGGCCGGAATCTCGCCCTGGTGAGAACTGGACTGGGGGAACTCCCCAGTTCAGCATATGGGTCCGCACAGGCCGGGGCCGGGATTCGATCCTTGGTCCCCGGGGCTGCAAAGTGAGCACCTAACCCACTGAGCCATCCTGGCTTCCCCTAGAGGTGTTTTCTTTTTCTTAAATATAAGTGCTCCCCTCTGAACAAAAAAGCCTGAAATTCCTATTTGCCGGGTTAAGGGAATTTCTCAAAAAAACCCCACCAAAAACCAAAAGATTCCATAAAACAAGAACTCGAGTAAATATCTGAAAAATGTTGCTAAATTAAAACATTTGCTCAACAATCATTATTTCATTATCATCCTGTATGTATATACATTTTACTTTTCTTCTTCTAATTTAATATTCTTGGCTACTAGTAGTTTTTATATAATCTTTGTTCTATGTAATTGTTTTAGATAACTTTTCAGCTAAAAAGAGAAAAAAGGTGATCTTTAATAATATTACTTGCTTTTGATAGATCATTTAAAAATAGTGGGCATTGCATAATAATGGAAATAAAGAATACATATATCATGTATAAAAGGCTATTTTTACTTATAACTGTCAGGACAGAGGCTAACTGATTTTTATAGCTGATTTCAAAATTTAAATCTTACTTTAAAAAAATACACTTTCAAGTATGTTAGTTTTTATCTTTATCTGTTTAAATATTAGTCTTTCTGGTTCAAATGTTCACTGAAAGTGGCTTGGATTAATAGTATTTATTCCTGGTTCTTGGAAAATAATTATATAACTTCTTAAATTTCATATGTCCAAAAATATGAGTCCAGACATCATGTACAGTAAATGTTTACATACATAACCTAACTTGACCTTCAAAACAACTCCGTGAAATATAATTATTTACAAGGTGAGAAGTCTGAAGGTCAGAAGGCCCTCATTCTGTAAACATTGATTAAGGTTTACAGGGCCTAGGAGGAGGGGTTCAATGGGCCCATCTGACCTATTCTGCAAGCTTAAGAGGGACATTTATGTAGGTTGTGTTGAGTGGAGATTTTCTATGGAATTAGGGTCTGTCCTTGTGTCTGGTGCCAACATTAACTGGGACGTACTCTTCTATCTTTCTCAAGAAACTACATTGTTGCCATTTCAGAAATTGTGATAGACACTCATAGGTATTGGAAGATGGCAAACTAGTAGGGTAGCTAGATAAAAAAAGAGTATAGGTCACTCTGCTAAGTTTGGATTTTGGATAAACAATGCATCATTTTTAAATGTAAGTATGACCCATGCAATACTGTGACATTCTTATGCTAAAAACATATTTATTGTTTATCTGAAGTTCAATTTTAACTGTGCAGCCTTTATTTGTAATTTGTTAAATCTGGCAATCCTACAAGCTGGCCTCCTAGGCAAGGAGCAGTTGGTGGCCTGGTTCAAGCTTTAAGGATGGTGAATCCCCTACACACATCAGGGGAGGCAGGCTAAACCTGGACTGTCGCGTGGGGTCACACTCTGGTTCCACTGTGTACTAGCTTACTTCACTTTCCTGAGTCTCAGTTCCCTTTTCTGCAAAACAACAGATAACAAGTGTCTATTTCCTTGGGATTGTTGTGAGAATTAAATAAAATAATCCAGAATACCTTTTACATGATAAATGCTCAGTGAACTTTGTTTTACGTTAGTATTTTCACATAGTACCTCCTCTTCCCAGAGAACATAGTGACACTAATTCTTTTAATTATTCATAATATGTCTATGTCTATATCATCTATATCTATCTACTGTATATGTGCTTCTTACTGGCCAGGACACTTATATCTAGTAACTGCATGGTCTGTGAACTTTTTTTTTTTTTTAAAGAAGATTTTTAAATATATTTTTATTTATTTATTTATTTTGACAGAGAGAGAGAGAGAGAGAGAGATACAGAGACAGAGAGAGAACTGAACTGGGGGAGCTCCCAGTTCAGCATATGGGTCCGCACGGGCTGGGGCCAGGATTCGATCCTCGGTCCCCAGCACTGCAAAGTGAGCGCTTAACCCACTGAGCCATCCCGGCTTCCCCCTGTGAACTTTTTAAAAATAGTTTTCTCCATTTGTAAAGTGTTTCGCATTAAGTTGTCCACATTCATTATTATTGATTTCAACTATGACTTAAGAAAAAAGAAAGTGTTTGTTTTGAAATATTTGAATATAGAGATGTTTATCTTTATTTTTTTTGTTGGCTTCATCATGATACTTGTAAATTTTTAATGTATATATAATAATATATTATAAACTTTTAATATATACATAGTTTTACTTGCTGAGTTAAAAACAACTATTCTTCCATTACATATTGAATTTCCTGAGTGCAGACATTAATTAGAAAATAATTAGGCAAAACTGTAACTATTGTGTGTTCTGAAATAAATTAATAATGAAATGATTTAGGTAAAAATGCAATTGTTATGTGTTCTCAATAATGCAGGTATAGAAGTTTTACGAAATGTTCTCATGTATGTGTGTGTATATATACATATGTGTATATATACACTCCTATGGAATTGTTTATATATACATATACATACATATGTATTAGACATATATGTATGTATGTGTGTATAGAGCAAATGTTTCTGGATTTGTCTCTTTATTTTTTAATTCTTGGTCACCATATGATTCTACCTGGAACTCATAAATCTAGTAATAGCTACACATGAATGTAAGAAATAGGATGAGGGACTTCAACATGTATTAGCTATCTGAATTTTCCTGATGCTTTCAGAAACTCTGGTGATGACCATGTAGCTATCACTGTGTTAAGCATTATGGGATCATGCAAAGCTTCATAAAACCCATGGGACTTAGGATTTGTTAGAGGGTAGAAAGACAGGGAATAAAACATACATAAAAGTAACCACCATAAAGGCAGCAAATGATGAGGATTTATGATTAACAGTAATAATGTACGCTAGCGAGCCAATAAAATGACAAATGATAGATCCAACTACTACATTTGACAATGATAACTTTAAGGTATGATACTTCCCCAGTGAGGTTTAATTTTTCCTTTTCTTTTCTTTTTCTTGTTTCCTCTCCTCTCCTTTTTTTTTTTTTTTTTTCAGGATATAGACCTATCCATTAAGATCAACACAAAAGGTGACATTTTAAAGTAATGTCTGCTGCATGACATCCCTAAACCTCATAAATTTCAAAGAGCTTTGATGGGTTTTTTAAAAATTGCAAAATATTCCAGACATTTACATTTTTTCATAGTAAATGAACAATACTGTGCCTCCCTGTGCCTAAATGGATATAGTTAACCTGTCCTGCTGGGTTTGCTGGAAGTCACCATACCCTTTAGCAAAGTCATCCACCAATGTGAACCAAGTGCCCCATCAAGGTTTATACCTTTGTCTCAGTAACCCCACATCTGAGCAATCGGTTTAAGAAAACAATACATACACATAAATGCATGTGTGTCCTACATGTTTGGGGAAACTTATAATTTTACCTTCATGTTTGTATTTCTGGTATTAGAAGAAAACAGGACTGGCTTCATGAGTGGGTGAGCATGCTCAGAAAAGGGTTCATGCTTGGGGTTCGATCCTCTGTGGTCATCATCATGAAATGCTTAATAATTTTATCTTTGAGCTTGTGTTTTGTAGATGAGGGGATAATTGAGCACGCACAGGGGGTTTGGAGGCTCTGCTGGATGTGTTCTCTGCTCCCCACTCCCTGAGACTGCCCAGAACTGCTGCTGTCTTCTGTCCCTGGTGAGGGGATGGGTGTGGACGGAGAGAGGGTTGGGATCAAGCATAGGTACCCCACATTGCAGGGTGAGCCCTGGACACGTGTGCAGGCCTCCACTTGCCCTGAAGTTCTCTGTTGCACTCAAGGGAGTAGCATTAAATAGCAAATAAAAGACACCTTGACAGGTCTATTTTTGACAGGCTGAAAGAGAGGTAACAAAAGAAAGAACAAATTCTTTTCCTGTTTTGTGGACAAGGGGCCCACATTCTCAGGGTCCTGGAAAGAAAAAGGCTAGTACATGAAATTCAGAGTGCTTGGAGTTCTAATATAGCTTTACTGAAAGATATTCTTGCTATTAACAGGACAGAGGTAAACCCACCCCCTTAGCTTCAGACCCAGGCTGCAGGAATCCAGCCAGGGAGCGAGAGAATGCCCACAGAGACCATGGCATTCCAGTGGGCAGAGCTTATGGCTTTTCCCACACTGCTAAGAAGGTGGCTTCAACTCTTGGCCCTGAGAATTATTGCCCTTCTAGTGTGTGTGTGTGTGTGTGTGTGTGTATGTGTGCGCGCACACACGTGTGTGTGTGTGTAGGGGGAGAGGTGTGGAATCCAGTGCTTCCTGAGTTACTTTCTGCACTATTTCTTGTGGCTTTCTTCTTTGTTTGCTTTTCACTTCCATTTAAAGAAATCATCCTATTATCCGAGACAGGATGTGTCCCAGAGTTTCGGTTCTTATGTGCGAGGATTTTTTTTTTCTTTCTCAGAGAAAAAAGAATTAAGGTAGATTCAGCAGGCCAGGCAGACCCATCAATCTTGTCTGTAATTGGGTCTGCCATTGGTGAGTAGCCACTTGGGAGGAAATTGCTCACCCATGTGGAGTGAATGAGGTCTTTCAGGGCGCTGGGCCTCCACAGAGCGCTGCACCATGGCCTCCTGCCAGACAGTATCCTCGCGGTGCCTGGCTCAGCTGCACTCAGGTTCAGACCAGGGAGCAGTTTGTTCCTCTGGTTCTGCGGGGAAGGGTCTGTTTACTCTCCCTCTTCCTGTCAGTGAGGCTGGGGGCCCTTCAGAGAGGCACTGACATTTAAATGCATGAGGGCTTTTGGGGATGGGAATAGGGATACAGACTCACGCAGGGCTTTAAGTCCCTTTGATGGAGGGCAATAGTAGTCTCGTGACGTCAAGGTGAAAGCTGATGAGGCCATTCCTGCTTCCAGTCGATTAATCTCTGGACCATCTGAGGCCAACTGTTTATAAAGAAATGCCAGATCCATTGGCAGTTTCGCCATAATTGATCTAAAGAATTGGCATTACTTTTTCGTTCCCCTAACATATTTCAAATGTCTTGTTGCAAAAGAGGTCTAGTAAAATAGCTGCCACTCAAATGAATAATGTGAGATCACCGCTTTTATCCGTCAGAGGTGTTGGAGATAAATAAATTGAAAAGGAAGTGGAATTCTAATGTTTATGTTTTCAGAGATTTAACTGAAAGAACATTGAGTTGCTATTCTTTCCTGTTTTGAAAGAGCCCTCTGCTTCTGAGGCCAATGACTGAATTCACATCTTCAACATTCTGCTTAAAATCCTTCAAGAGAAAGGCCTCTCTTCTTCTTCAATGAATTCCATGGCAAAAAATTCATGTGCTTCTTTAGTCTTTGCAATAGTATGGTACCTTAGAGAAGAGAGTCAAAATCTCCCAATGACCTTTATGATATGGGGACTATGATATACCTATAATAGAATAAAGAACTAATAGCTTTGTATAAAACATACTTAGAATTTCTAGGCTTATCCTTTAGAAAGCATAGAGAATAATGCTCTCTTTTCTGGAAAGAACTGAGCTAAAGGAGAGATATTTCACAGTGAAGAGTCTCAGAAGGCAAACAGCTCTGAGATGAGCTTGTAATTTAGTTAGAAGATAGCTGAAAAATATCCCAAAAGTACTTTGTTTTAAATCTCTTAGCAATAATAACCTTGCATTATGCTTTTGTGTTGACTTGTGGGTCTTTTTTCACTTGCCTCAGTCCTCTAAGCTTAGAATCTGGAGCAAATGTAATCTGGAAAGGCTTAGTGAATGAAGGAACAAAAAGCCTCATTTCTATACCTTGTGAGATGCAAGATAAGGATGAGCAGCCAGGGTGTGGTGACCCCCAGAGCAAAGCGCTTGCTATGTTTTTAAGGCTTTTACTTCAAACAAGCCAAGATGAAAACATTCAAGAGGAAAAATGCTCCCTGAAGGGAAGAATGTATTGGCAACACCCAAAGTGTCTTAAGCAACATTAAACAACTTACAGCTCTTGATAGATGGGCTAGGAATTTGGAGCATATATGCCCCTGGGAAATCAGCCAAAAATACCGCACAGCTATATATTTTAAATTTATAGCAATAGCTTGGACAAATTGAGGTTGTTCTCAACTCTGACCCTCACCGGGCTCCTCCCTGGCCAAAGCTGCTTTCCTTTCCCCTTGGTGTTCTCATTTTACTCCCTGGAAGAGAGCAAAATGTTCTGCATGGAATTTTATCTTTCAAGCTCTGTGGCCAGTGAGGAGAGCTCAAGGGCATGTCTCAGGAATATGGAAGGGTCCAGGTGTACCATCTGTTCTTTTTCACAATGTCATGTAGTTAACACTTTAATAATCTAAAATCAAACACACTGAATTTGCAGCTTTGTCTAACTTGGGAAAAAATTATGTTTTGACATGCAAACCTTATATAGTGTAACTAAAGTCAAGACTGTTAACCAGAATTAAAGGCCAAAGCCATCTGTCATACATACTTCTAAACAGTCATCTAAATAAAATTGTGAGAAGACATGGTTGTCTAGAGCAATGCTCTTCCACAGGTCAACCTGACATGACAGAATGTTTATGAAGAAAATAAATTTATATCAAGACTGAACATGCCAGGCTGTCTCCATTGCTGTGACTGAATTTGTCACAGAACAGGATTGCGCTTGTACACCTAGTTCACAAAGAGAGTTTTTTGTGTGTTTGACAGTTGCTACTGTAGGATCCTAACACCTTCTGACTCAGATTTAATTGTCTTGCTCTAGTTTTGCATTGTATAGAGGAAAATTTAACTCATTGGGCTTGGCTAGTGTGATGGACAAGTGAAAGCAGGAGAATCAGGAATCCTCTCCTTCTGGGCACTTGGGTGGGACTGAGTTACATGCACGCCATTGAACGGAATGGAATGGTGCTTCTTCTAGAATGATCAATTGCTCTGAGCTTCCAGGAGTCTGAATTTGTGCCTCATCCTGCATCCACCCCCTGGAGTGAAACTAGATCTGTCTCTGGGGATGGGATATTTAGCAAACAGCCCTCCATTGGGCAGATGGCTTCTCAATAAGGACTCCCTTCAAGGTAGAGAAGAGGGAGTTAAGCAAAGAAAAAAAGCTGCATGGGATCACAGCATAAACATGGACTGGGCTGAGGGGAACTTGAAACTCATCCTAACCAGGGCCTTCCTGGCCACTGCATACTCTCTGACGGAAGGTCATGTCCTGGGGAGGCCTTTCTCTCCCTTCACAGGGACTCCATGTGGCCTGTGGTCTGAAGCCCCAGTCCTCTGACATAGCACTCAGAGACACCCTTATGTGGTCTTGCTTATTTTCCCAGCTTAATTTCTTGCCTTTCCAGCCTCAAAATTTATGCACTGGCAGTCGTTCTTCTAGATGCACCATGCTGCATTCAGACTCTGCCTTTGTCCATAATGCCCTCAATGACCTTGCACACCACAGCTCATTGGTCTAACGTCTTCTTTAGCCTGTCAGATTCAAGTTGAATCTCATCTGGTTCAGGAAGTTTCTTTAGGACTCCCAAGACTGAATTAGGTTCCCTTTCTGGGCACCCATAATACTCTGTGCATACCTCCATGGCTGACTTAATGACATTGTTGTATAATTATCTGTCTCTTGTCCTTGTCCTGCTGTGAAGGACACTGCTCCCCCTTTGGAAATGCAGAATATATTCCTAGAGATGCTGAAAGTGCCACTGGAGACGGCTTTCAGCTGTTGGCTACCTGCAGGGACTGCCTTTGTTGAATATGGCTGCCTGAGCCAAGTCATGTCCCTTTTCTAGGGTGCTCAGCCCCCAGTGACTCATCAACACAGAAGTGGAAAGGCTCAACTCTTGCCCTGGGTTCAAGTCAGAAACAACCTGAGTTTCAGAACTCTCTGCAGGGCCGGCCATGGTGTCCATTGAGACTACATCACAGCTTGACTTTTTCCTCTGCTAATCTTGCTTCCTTCTTACCTTTCCACCTGTACGGGTCCTGAGAGCTCCCTCACAGACCTCCTGCATGCTGATCTTTACCTTAGAATTGACTTCCAAGGATTCCAAGGTGCCCTACCTGCCTTCCTCTCATCTGAGCAACTTGAGGACAGGGACTGTATTCATCTTTGTATTTCCAGCTCTCAGCAAAGTGCCTGGCAGAGTGTGCTCTCAATAAATGGTGGTGAATGAATGAGATTCAAAGTGAAAGAGGCATTTAGCATTGTTAGAAGATGAAGGGGCAATCAGATTTTGTCTAAAAGGCATATGGCTTTATCATGAGAACCTTGACTATTAACCCCGAGGAGGGCATGGTCTAAAAATTGCAGCATAGGTTGTGTGTATCTGAGAGAGACATTCATGACTAAAATAGTATTGCTGAAATGTAAAAAATAAATTTAAAAACTGCAACTATAATAAAATATATGATTTTAAAATTTATTTTCAGTTACAATCTAGAAGTTATTAAACAAAAAAATGTAAAAATATAAAGAATAAAAAATTTTCTTACCGAATAACAGAAATCTGTATATTGTAAAACAAACAACCAAAAATGTCTTTAGTATTAATTAATTAAAATCTTTAATAGTTGGCTTTGTAAATCATTTGTAACAAGAAATATACAAAAAATCATGTATTTTATTATATTTGCAGTGTTTAAAAAACTTTTTTTTTAACATTTTAGCACATGCTAGTAATGAATGTATCTCTGATACATGCAATCTATGTTGTAATTTTTTTTTTTTTTTTTTTTTTACTGCTTACTCCAGAAAGGTAAATAGGGGAAGAGGCCTGGACTTGGAGTTAATAGATCTGGGTGCAAATCCTGTTCTTCCTCTTACTTATTAAGTGTGTGTATGTATTCTAGCAGGAAACAAAGGAAACACAGAAACCAGGTGATATGAGAATTTAATAACAGGACTATGTACAAAGTAAAGGCCAGTTCAAGGAAACCAACAAATAGTGCAGTAGTTGGGGCAATTGACACGATATCATCTCTAGACTTAAAGGGGCAGGAGGAAGGACTTGGATAGGAACCCAGAGGGGCCACCAGAAGGGAACTATAGCTTGCCTAGAGGGATATAGCTAATTCACTGTGAAGGGAACCCAGGGGGAAATAAAGGCCCAGGGCTTATTATTGTCAATCATCCTCCCCTCTCCTACCAGCATCTCCCATGGGCCGAATCCAGTGACAAGCCAGAAGCTCAAGGGGTCCTTGCTATAGGTCAATGGCTTCCCAGACACAGAGGGCAGAAAAGGGGGTGGAGGTGAAGGGAAGAGAATAGTCTGGAGTGGCAAATGACACCCAGCACAGGGACCATGAAAAAACTCAAGAGTTTAAGTGATTTGCCTCTTACCTGGGGAAGGGAACTCCACATAGCCCACTAGATGGATAAGATACATAAAACATAATTTGTAAGCTGCAAACTGAAAAACTTGTGTCACATATGGTGAGTGTCCAATCTTTAGGCTTCCTTGGGCCACACTGGAAGAATTGTCTTGAGCCACACATACAATATACTAACACTAACGATAGCTGGTGAACTAAAATAAAAGATTGCAAAAAAAGTCTTATAATGTTTTTAGAAAGTTTATAAATTTGTGTTGGGCCATATTCAAAGCTGTCCTGGGCCACTTGTGGCCTGCAGGCTGCAGGTTGGACAAGCTTGCATATATTCATTTATTATTTCCCAGGGTAAGTCTTTATACAATTCAACTCCTTTCCAAATCTAGGAAGAGCTGCAGCATTGTTACTGATTCAGTAGCAGGAAATCACTCCCATGCCTGCTGGCTATACTGCATTTTGATTAATGGGAACTGGGGGTTGGAAAAGCCAGAGTTCTGAGTCATGACCTTGTGCCCTGGAATTTCAGTTCTTCAGCTTGTGCATAAGCACAGAGCCCATTTTCTTCTGTGAGTGGCTTCAGTATGTGGAGCCACTAAATGCTGCTGATACAGTTCAGCATTATTTGGAAGAATGGTGTCACTTGATTTATTTGCTCAATACACATTAAAAAAAAATCTATATCCTCCCTTCTCTAACTCCTACCATAGGTTTCATCTCACACTCTGTGGAAACTGGCAGGATTTCAAATCTTTTAGAGTAAAGAAAAATATGCCCAAACTCAGTATCATTTTTGGAAAATGAATACATAAAAGTTGAATTTAGTTTTTAAAACTAGCAATTCTTTCATTTAATTAATTTTTATTACTTTTTAATTTTCATTCTATTATTTTGTTTCCATACATGTGTGTGGATATATGTGACTAAGGTAAAGAGTTTGAATTTCCTTTGTCCCTTACCAAAGGGACAGTATGTGCTCCTAATGCATTTTTATTCTTTTCCCTCTCTCCCTCTCACCCTTCCTCCTTCCATCTCTCTCTTTCTGTCTCTGTATCTCTCCTTTCTTCCATACATACATGCAGGCACATTTACTATATATTTGTGAATACCTATCATATACCAGGCATTCTTCTAAGCAGTAGAGATATAGCAATGAACAAAATGAGAAAAATTGCAGTTTATATTCCAGTGTGTGTGTGGGGTGGGGGGTGGGGTGGGGGTGGGGGGAGACAGACAATAAACAAGATATATAAATAAAATATATAGCATGTTAGATGTTGGCAACTGCTTGAGAGAAAAATAAACTAACAAAGGGAAATAGGGAGAGCTGGGTTACAGTTTTTCAAAGAGCAATTGAGGAATGTCCTTATATAATAACATAGATTGCATTATGCCAATATACAATGAAATTATACTATCTATGACAAACAAACAATTTTAGGTCTTAATTCTTTAACATAGAGAGTTTTTTATTTATTTATTTATTTATTTATTTATTTTTATTTTTGACAGAGGAGAGAGAGAGAGAGAGAGAGAGAGATACAGAGACAGAGAGAGAACTGAACCGGAGGATCTCCCAGCTCAGCATATGGTTCCACACGGGTCGGAGCCGGGATTCGATCCCCGGTCCCCAGCGCTGCAAAGTGAGCACTCAACCCACTGAGCCATCCCGGCTTCCCCTACATAGAGAGTTTTGATAATGCAGTGAGATTCTCTGAGTTTCCCATTTCTCACCTAAAGTCACAGAGGTGGAGCAGGGGCAGAGACAGTAGAAGTGCTCTAACTATAGTGAAATGATCTAGTATAATACGAGTATATGAACATAACACTCAAAAATCATTCTCGATTTCTCCCTTTCTCTCACAGTCTGTTAGTAAGTTCTCTTGGCTACAATCAGACCACTGCTTCCACCTCCTTTGCTAATGCCTTGGTCTGAACCACCATCATGTCTTCTTATCTGGCTTATTGAAATAAACAACTAGATGCTTCCCAGCTCTAACCTTACATGCATCAGCTAGAGTGAGCCTTTAAAAAGTCAGATCCTGTCCCTCCTTTGTTCAAACCCTGCAGTGGCCTTTGTTGAGGCCTCGCTGACCTTTCCTACAACTCCCGCCTTCACGAACTCCCTTCTGGCCACACTACATCTTCATTCTTCCTTGAATGTCAAGAATTTTCTGCCTCTTAGGCTTTTGCTTTATCTTTCTTCTGTCTGGAAAGCTTTTTACAACTTGTGCACTCTACTAACTCCCTCAAGTCTTTGCTCAGTTCTATTCTTTTCTAGTAGGCCGATGTTGACTATCCTAATTAAACTTCTGAACCTCTTCCCTTCACCATGTCTACCCCTCACCCCCATTTTCTGCTCTACTTTCTCCTTATTGCCATAATACTCCTCACTTTGGTACATCCAAGAACATTTATTAAATAACTGACTTATGTTTGTATGTCTTCACCTGCTAGAAATAATTTCGCAAGGGCAACCCACTTGCCAGACACAGTGCCTGACCCAGAGCAGGTGCCCAATAAGTACTTGTTTAGAAATAATTAATGCCCTCTGATGCATGTGTGTGCACCCACCCACCCACCCACACACACCCACACATACACCCGTACACACATGTTCTTCCTACCACCTCATTTCTCTCACCTTTTCCTTGGTCCAAACCACTTTCCCAATATACTCGTTGATCAAATACTATTGTTATGGGTTGAATATTTGTAGCCCCCTGCCAGATTCATACATTGGCTGTATTTGGAGATGCGGTCTCTGAGAAAGGAATTAAGATTAAATGAGGTCTTAAGGGTGATACCCTGATCTCCTAGGATTAGTCCTTATAGAAAGAAAGAACTTGCTCTCTTTCTATTTTTATTCACCCACTGAGTTGAGATGAGATCCAGGATTTCATCTCTTATACCCTGACCTCTTATTCCTTAGTTTGGTCAGGAAGATGTGCTTTGGTGTCTTTAGAAACTACATTTTGTCATAAATATATTTTTATAAAGGCCTTATTTATTTATAAATTCAACTTCTTTTTGGCTACATTTTATAGTACTCCAAAATGGTACTTGCTCAAAAATGAAGTTCTGGCCTAGGAATTATGAGAACAAGTCAAGCAAGAATGAATGGAAAAAATAAAAGAAGACTTTTATCAGGAAACTGAGCAAGGGGAAGCAAAGAAAAAGGAATCAGAAAGACTGACTGAATGTTGAGAAGAGAGCATGTTTGTTGAGTGAACTGAGGTGTGTGAATGACAGGAAGGGGCTGAGTATCCAGGATGGAAAGAGGGATGCTTTGGGGTCTGACTTGGATTTGCATTCTGCACAAATTATAATTCTGGATAAATTACTACCTTAACTTCTGAGCCTTCGTTTCCTCATTTGTAAAATGAGGGCAGTCTTTGCCTGGTAAGACTTGAGTATTAAATAAGAGAATGTAGTGAAGGCCAAGAGGAAGAGTCATAAATAAGAGCGCTGGTGCTGCTGTTGGCCAGAGGGATCAGAGTGTGCACAGAGGTGGTGGGGCCAGAGCCTGTGCTGGTCGTTGTCTGGAATGCACTGAGACAGGAAGGTGGGATGGAGAGTTCATGGGAGGAGCCCTAAAGGAGGAGCAGAGCATGCGTGTGTTGGGCCTGTTCCTAAATTACATGCCCATAGCAGAGAAAAATGCATAATGGAGTGCATTATACTGTGCTCTGATCTGCAGGGAATTTAGCATGGCCTCAATTCTTTTTCACTGAGAAAGTAGCACAATATCTTTGGGGTCTTCATCTGCAAGCACTGCTGGGTTGGTTGTGAATGTAAAAAATAAAAATTAGGGTTACAGCCCCAGGGCATGATCTCTGAGGAGCCTCGTACTGTAGGGGAACAATAGGAATATTGCTTTGTAAAGCACTGCATCTAGTTGTCAATTGCCTAGGGATTATTAGGATGTAGCCAAGTCACATTGTGATCGTAAGGCTGTCTCACATCTTCCGTAGATGCCATTTTGCTTTTCCCTTTAGGTCCATCCTGACCAATCCACAGCTCTGCTATTCCAGGATGACATTTTCATCTCTCTTTTCTTTTCTTATGCTACAGGAATTCTCAGTTGGGCTTTGTGGGGGGTGGAGGAGAAGATACCACAAATAACAGAGAAGCTTTCTCCAAATACACATGCCAGCAGGCTGTGCAGTGGGCTTCCGGAACCGGTCCCCAACTGGTCAGGCCCAGACTTTCCTTTCTCAACTTGTGGTCAAATCTCTGAATCAAGTAGCTCTTTTCTTGTACCTGGACTTGTTGGAGTCTTCCCTTCACATCCTCGTCAACTGTCATCCGGTCCTCAACTCAAATTCCCTAAATCATCTGCATTCAAGAAAGAATAAGCTTATGAGTTGGCTACTTATATTTTTAAGAGGAAAGTATAACTTTGCAACCATTTAAAAACTTTACGGAAAAAGGAATTGCAGATTCACTGTAGGACGATAGTTAATCTTCCAATTTTTTGCAGAAGCTACAATGTATGGGGGAGAATGGAGAATTAGCTCGTGACTTGGTGGTGTGATCAGTACTCTTCCCTGGGAAGGAAAAAAGAAATCAATGGGTCAAGGGCCTGCCAGACCCCAGGAAACTGCCTGGAGTCCTGACACTCTTCTCACTCACTTATATGGAGGTCCCACAGTCCAAGGGATGGTCTAGATACCGTGTTTCCAAGGCAAGAAAACCTACAGGGGTACTGAACAGAGTATTCTAAGAATCTTTTAAATCAACAGCTCTGCTGCTTGACCACAAGGAATGTGCCCTCCCTGGGGATGCCTGGAGAAGACAGAATGTGCACCGACAGCGGGGACTTCCCTCATCCTCCTCCTGTCTCCGTGGGCCCTTGCTCTGCAACATGATAGCTGAACCTCCCTGCTCCCTGTGTTCGCACTCTGGGCAGAACAGTGAAATGGACTAGACTTACCTTCCAGTTTATCCATCTTGTCCTCCAATGGCACTTTATACCCTCATGCTGGCCCCTGGCTGCTCAAAACTTATTTGGGGGGAAGCAGTACAGTAAAGTTTGCAAACTGATAGCCTGTTTACAGATGTTTGATCCCAAGGGTCTTTTAAATGTTTATTAGAACTAGTCACCAACATTTGAAATGCAAAAAGTAAAAGTCTAGATTCTCAGCTTTTCATGAAAAAAATCCAAAGTTCTACTTGCAATAGGCCACCTTTCCTCATGTCACAAAGCTATTCCCTTTAGGTAGTGTCTAGGCTCTTGGGTTTGCGACAGTCCCCACCCCTCTGTCTTAATTTAAGTAGACTTGTTTTATTCAATTTTTAAAAATCTATAGGACCATTGACATTATCGCTTGCTACTCTCCAGTTAGGGAAATAGTAAAGCAATACGATCGTTCGTCGGATTTGAACCTCGGCCTGTGGGATGGAGGGCATGTTACTTAACTCTGGATGTCTTTCTCATCTGTGAAATGATAATAACTACTACCACATAAATTATCATGGAGATTATATATGATAATATCTAGATAGCACCTAGAATAATGCCTGGCCCATTGAAAACTCTCCATTATGGACAGCTATTTAGGGCAGGCTTCTCAAAATGTGTTTCATGTGTTACACCTTTCCTAACCCCTTCTCTTAACTCTTGTCTCCTTATTCTTGTCTCCAGTCCATAAAAATGAGTAAACAAACATTTTTGCTGCTCATTCAACAAATACAGAATTAAATATCAACTAAGGGCCAGTCAGTGTTTTAGGTACTAGGACAGTGGTGTCCAACTTTTTGGGTTCCCTGGGCCACATGGGAAAAAGAATTGTCTTGGGCCACACATAAAATACACTAACAATAATGATAGCTGATAAGCTAAAAATGAAGGTCACCAAAAAAAAAATCTCATGATGTTTGAAGAATTTGTGTTGGGCCTCATTCAAAGCTGTCCTGGGCCACAGGTTGGACACTCCTGAACTAGGGGAAGTAGGGTGCAGGGGAGACATAGCGGCACACATAAAATACAATTCCACGTCTCAAGGAGTTCATGACCTGTTATACAACAGTTACAATGTGCTCAGTGCTATAACTGAGCTGTGCATTAGGCCATGGCAACACCAGAAAGGGCACAACAATGAAAATATTGTAATGATCATTCTCATAAGTAAGTGATGTGCTCAAAAACGATGTCCTCAAAAAAGAGGGGAAAAAAATGCCCCTGTAGCAATTGTCAATTTTCAAAGTACAAATATCCCCACCATGATTGATTTTAAGCCATCAGTTGTTTAACAATTGGTTCTCCTGAGCCAGTGTAGTTGGTTCCAGCACATGCTGTTTGCACATACCATTCACCTTGCAGAGCCCCTTTCTACGTACTCTCTGAGCAGGCACAGTGTGGATTATTATCCCTTTCCAAAAGAGAAATCAAGGCCCAGAGAGTTCTGTGGTTTGCGCCAGATCACAGAGAGAGTGAGTGCAAGAGACCAAGGCGTCTGACTTGAGTCCAGAATTTTCATGACATTCTGTTTTACACAGTGCCTCTTTAATTTTTTCAGACACTCAAAAAGTCAAAAAATTTATTGCTCATTCACCTTTTGTAAAGCAGGAAGGTGAAAATGTGTCTCAGTAAGTTGTGGGAATAACTAAGAAAGAAGCAGAACATGATGCAGGGAGTAGGAGGCCTGCACAAGGACCAGGGAAGGCAGTCCTCAGCATAGTGAAGGAAGTAATACACCAAGAAGCCATCTAACGGCTATAATCAACAAGACAAGGGATAACAAGTGCTGGAGAGGCTGTGGACAAAAAGGAACCCTCATACACTGCTGGTGGGAATGTAAACTGGTACAGCCACTATGGAAGGCTGTATGGAGATTCCTCAAAAAATTACGAATGGAATTACCATATGACCCAGCCATCCCACTACTGGGCATCTACCCCCAAAAACCTGAAAACCTTAATCTTTAAAGATGTTTGTACCCGCATGTTCATCGCAGCACTGTTCACAGTGGCCAGAACATGGAAACCACCAAAATGCCCTTCGATAAATGACTGGATAAAGAAGATGTGGTACATTTACACAATGGAATACTACTCAGCGATAAGAAATGATGAAATACAGTCATTTCTGGCAACATGGATGGACCTAGAGACTATCTTATTAAGTGAAATAAGTCAGAATGAAAGAATCCGGAAAAATATGACCTCACTTATAGGTGGAATATAA